>PISW01015361.1:0-17175 GCA_004023785.1 Mungos mungo | reverse complement strand
TCAACATTGTTGTCAAAAATTCATGTATACAGAAATCATATGTGGTTCTCATTAGAAAGAGTCTGGGGCCCACACTCAGATATCATGACTTCCCTAAGTTTGGATGAAGGTCATTAATTGGTATTTTTAACAAGCATTGAGGTTGCTGTCCCCAGACTTCACCTCCAGTAGCACTAATGTAGAGAAAGCAGAAGAGCACCCCTGAGTCCCTTAAACCCAACCATCTTATCTCAACACAAGTACTGCTATTGCCAGTGGAAATTACTGACAGCTTTTGAGAAGATGTTATTCTCTGCAAATCCCCTGCAAGTTGGAAAGGGACTAGATAAGGCAGTGGTATCTGAGCAAGGCTCTTTGAGGTACACTTGTGTACTCCTCCATCAAAGGGATGTTTATTGATTATCTACCACATGCTCCAAGTGTATGAGGATGCACTGTGTCCAGGACGCTGGCCTGAGAATCTTACATTGTGCACGTTAATCATTCCCAAGCCCTGGGACTTGGGTACAATATGTTCATTTTTGCAGGAAGATTGGATTCCTGGTGAGCCTCTGGAGCAGAGTGATTCTCCTCTTTTGAATTATCAGTACTCTTGAAAACAATGTTGGATGTCATGGCACAAATATAGAGAGCAGATGGAAGACAGAAAGAAAGGGTGGAGTAGAGCCTCTGAGGGAAATTTGATGAGTATCATTTGCATTTATATATTTGGTTAATTTCCATGTGTTGAAAATCAAGGGACACACCAGGAATGGAAGGTGGATTCTATGTGTTATTTTGGAAAAACTGTTTGAGGCAGAAAGATGAAAGGGAATCACCAAATGGGAAGTACTTTGCAATTCTTTCCCTGAATCTGAGCCTCAGGAAACTACAAGTATCAGTGAACTATCCAGGAAGCTGAGCTGCTAGGAACTCTGTTCTCTGAGCTGTTCTGAGAAGGGAGGATCAAGGACTGGCAGCGGAAGTTAATTTTGTGGTGAACACATCATTTATGACAGATTATCTGTCATGATGACAGAGACAATTTATGACCATTCTCTGTCAGTCTCTACAGGCACCATGGAGACAAAAGGAGTATTTAAGATGTGAATTCTGGGACAGCTTAGCTGTACCCACAATGTTAGCCTCAAAATATGAATTTGGAATTTGTGAACGTCATAGGCTCTGCTGCAGTAGTGGGACTGATGGGAGCTTGAGCGTTTATATTAACAGAGTGATCCTGGATGGCTGGTCCCTGCTCCCCATCTGCTCAGAATCATCTGCATTGTGGGAGGTGCCAAGCTTGATGGGTTTGCCTGCATTCTCTTTGGGCACATTTGTGAAGTTTGATAATACCAAAGGGAGAAATGAGAGCAGGCATTAGAACTTGGTGGGATAATCTTGGTGCAAGGGAGGATTGGTCTGTCCAGAGACTCTATCCCTTCTCGCTTGACATGTAAACTCGGGTATGTGGGCTTGGTTGAGATGGGATTCATTTAGAGAACCCTTAAGATACAGATGTTCATAAACCTTACTCAAGCTCTA
The DNA here is from genome assembly GCA_004023785.1 of Mungos mungo. Lineage (NCBI taxonomy): Eukaryota > Metazoa > Chordata > Mammalia > Carnivora > Herpestidae > Mungos > Mungos mungo. The sequence continues at coordinate 15,651 of PISW01015361.1, read as the reverse complement.
ATTGAGGAACCTACAGATATACCAACATTTATGGGAAAAGATGTTGGTTTGAAAAGTGGGAAGTACTATTTGAGTTATAGAAACACACTATTCATGTCCTAATTAACCAGTCTGGAGGGAAAACCTTAATGTGTTCTTCTAAACACCATATAGCTCAAAGCCCTCCACAAATGACCCCCTATTTCATAATGACCTTTGCTGTGTCCTATTAGAGACCTTGGCTTAGTCTATTTGTCTGATGTAAACATAGCTCCCTGACTTTCCTTTGGTTTCTGTTTGCATGGAATATCTTTTTCTACATCAGCACTTTCAGGCTGACAGTGTTCCTAAAGCTGAAGTGAGTCTTTCTCTTTTTTTTAATGTTTTTTTTCATCATTCTATTTTTTAGAGAGAGAGACAGCATGAGCAGGGGAGGGACAGAGAGAGAGGGAGACACAGAATCCAAAGACAGGCTCCAGGCTCTGAGCTAACGGTCAGCACAGAGCCCGATGCAGGGCTTGAACCCACAAACTGTGAGATCATGACCTGAGCCAAAGTCAGATAGTTCAGTGACTGAGCCACCCAGGCGCCCCTGAAGTAAGTCTCTTGAAGGCACCTTATAGGTCGTTGGTCTCCTTGTCTGTTTTTATCTAGTTTTCCCTTCCCTTCCCCTGTTTCATCTGTTGTGTTTCTCAAATTCTACATAATGAGTGAAATCATATGATGTCTGTCTTTCTCTGACTGACTCACTTCACTTAGCAAAATACCCTCCAGTTCCATCCAGTTCCTCCCACATCGTCGCAAGATTTCATTCTTTTTATTGTGAGTAATAGTCCAGTGTGTGTGTGTGTGTGTGTGTGTGTGAGTGTGTGTATACACAATATATCTTGTCATATATATGACTTCATATATATGACATCTCCTTTATTCATTAGTTGATAGACATTTGAGTTCTTCCAATAATTTGGCTATTGTTGTTACTGGGGTGAATGCACTCCTCTATATCAGCAGTTTTGTACACTTTTGATAAGTAAATTGTAGTGTTCATTCTGCATTTTAGGGTCGTTCTATTTTCAAATTTTTGAAGAATCTACATACTGTTTTCCAAAGCGTTTGCCCAGTTTGCATTCCCCTCAGCTGTGCAAAAGGGTTTGCCATTCTCTGCATCCTTGCCAAAATCTGTTGTTTCTGAAATTGTGAATTTTAGCCATTCCTTTTTTCTTAAGTTTATTTATATGGAGAGAGAGAGAGAAGAGACAGCATGAGGTAGGGAAGGATGGACAGAGAGGGAGAGAGAGACCATCCCAACTGGATTCTACACTGTAGAGCAGAGCCTGACATGGGGCTTGAACGCATGAACTGTGAGATCATAACCTAAGCTGAAAGGAAGAGTTAGATGTTCAACAGACTGAGCCACCCAGGTGCCTGTAATTTATCCATCCTGACATATGTGAGATGAAATCTCATTGTGGTTTTGATTTGTAGTTTCCTGATGATGAGTGATGTTGAGTACATTTTCAGGGGTCTGTTAGCCATCTGGATGTCTTCTTTGGAAAAGTGTGTTTTCATTACTTATGCCCACGTCTTCACTGGATTATTTGGTTTTTCCGTGTTCATTTTGGTAACCTCTTTCTAGATTTGGATACTAACCCTTATCTGGTATGTCAATTGCAAATATCCTCTCCATTCCATCTTTTGCCTTTTAGTATTGTTGATTATTTCCTTCTTCTTCCCTGTGCAGAAGGATTTTTTTTTGTATGTGTATGAGTTGCCAATAGCTCATTTTCATTTTCATTTCACTTGCCTGGAAACATGTCAAGAATTAGCTCTGGTTTAGGTCAGAGAGGTTTCCTGAATATTTCTCCTATAGGATTTTGGTGATTTCCTTTCTCATATTTAGGTCTTCTATTCATTTTGAATTTATTATTGTGTATGTTATAAGAATCTTGTCCAGTTTCATTCTTCTGCATGTCACTGTCCAGTTCCCCCAGCAGCATTTGGTGAAGAGCTTGTCTTTTTTCCATTGGATACTCTTTCCTGTTCTGTCTCAGATGAGTTGCCATATATTTGTGGGTCTGTTTCTGCATTCTCTTTTCTATTCCATGAATCTATGTGTCTGTTTTTGTGACAGTACCATACTGTCTTGAAGATTACAGCTTTGTAATACATTCCAAAGTCCAGAATTGTGATGCCTCTCCTGATGGTTTCCTTTTAGCACATTATTTTGAGTATTCAAGTCTTTTGTGGTTCCATATAAATTTTAGGATTGTTCTAGCTCCTTGCATAATGCTTGTGTTCTTTTGCATTTTCATTTTTTTAAATTTTTATATTTTTTATTTCTTTTTTGAGAGACAGTGACTGTGCAAGCAGGGAGGGTCAGAGAGAGAGGGAGATAGAGAATCTGAAGTTCCAGGCTCTGAGCTAGCTGTCAGCACAAAGCCTGACGCAGGGCTCGAACCCATGAACTGTAAGATCATGACCTGAGGCGAAGCTGGCTGCTCAATTGACTGAGCCACCCAGGCGCCCCATTGCTTGTGTTCTTTTGATAGAGATGGCCTTGAATGTGTAGATTTCATTGGATAGTATTGACATTTTAACAATATTTGTTCTTCTAATCCATAGCATGAAATGTTTTTCCATTTCTTTTTGTCCCCTTGAATTCCTGTCATAAGCTTTCTCTAGTTTTTGCGTACAGATTTTTTACATCTTTGGTGAGGTTTATTCCTAGGTATCTTTGTGCTTTGGGTATAATTATCAATCAGATCAACTCCTTGATATTTCTCCTGCTTCAATATAAATGTGTAGAAATGGAACTTATTTCTGTACACTGATTTTATATCCAGTGACATTGCTGAATTCACATATCAGCTCTAGCAGGTTTTTGGCGGAGTGTTTCAGTCTTCTATGAAGAGAAATTATCCTGTCATATACAAAGTGTGAAACTTTGACATCTTCCTTGCAGAATTGGAAGTCTTATTTCTGTTTCCTTTCTGATCGCTGAGCCTAGGACTTTGAGTACTCCGTTACACAACAGTGGTGAGAGTGGACATCTGTGTCATGTCCCTGATCTTAGAGTGAAAGCTCTGTTTTTCTGCATTGAAGATGATATTAACTATGGAGCTTTTCCTCTATCAAAAGGATCATATGGTACTTAGCCTTTATCTATTAACATCATTATAGTTTATCACATGAATGTCCATATGGTGAACCATGTCTGCATCCCAGGAGTAAATGCCACTTGATCATGGTGAATCATTATTTCTTCTTAAATGTTTGTTTATTTATTTTCAGAGAGAGAGACACACACAGAGAAAGATGTAACTAGCAGAGAAGGGGAAGAGAAAGAGGGAGAGGAAATCCAAAATAGGGTCCATAGACTCATTGTAGACTCAACATAGGGCCAGAACTCATGAATTATGAGATCTTGATGTGAGCCACAATGAAGAGTCAGACACCCAAGTAACTGAGCCACACAGGTGCCCCAAATAATTGTTTTGATGTACTGTGGCACTCCATTTGTTAGTATCCTGTTGAATATTTCTGAATCCAGGTTCCTCAAGGACATTGGCCTCCTTTTTAGATAGGTCTTGGTCTGACTTTATAATCACGGTAATGCTAGCTTCATAGAATGTGTTTGGAAACTTTCCTTCCTTTTCTGTTGTAACACATTGAGGAAAATTGGTATTAACTCTCTTTTAAGTGTCTGTTAGAAATCCCCTGTGAAGCCATCTGGCCCAGGACTCTTATTTGTAATGGGGTGTTTAATACCAATTCAATTTCTTGGCGGGTAACAACCCTGTTTAAAAGGACTCTTTCTTCCTGTTTGAGTTTTCATAGTTTGTTTCCGGGAATTTTTCCCTTTCTTCTCTCTCTGCCCCTCCCGTACTCATGCTGTGCTCTCTTTATCTCTAAAATGAATAAATGTTTAAAAATTTTTAACCTAATTTGGTAATCCTTTGACATGAATAAGCTTGATAGAACGTTCTCCATCCCTTCACTTTCAAATCTGCAAGTGTCCTCAGGTCTAAAAAGAGTTTCTTTAGGCAGTTTATTGAGGGATCTTGTGTTTTTTATTGTTTTCATTTTTTTGTTGTTGTTGTTACTTTCTTAATCCATCTTGATACCCTATGTCTTTTGATTGGGACATTTAGTGCACTAAAACTCAGAGTGATTTGAAAGATACGAACTTACTACCATTGTGATATCTATAGATTTTGTGTTTGTGGTGATGTTCTCTAGTCCTTTATAGACCTTGCTGCTTTCCACTAACAGAGCCTCTCTTAGAATTTCTTATAGGGCTGCTTTCGTTATCACTAACTTCCTTTATTTTTGCTTTGTTTTGTTTTCTTTTCTTTTCAGAGAGAGAGAAAGAGAGAGAGAGAGAGACAGGCAGACACAGACAGACAGACACAGGGTGCAAGTGGCAGAGGGGCAGAGAGAGAGGGCGTTACAGGATCCGAAGCAGACTCTAGGTTCTGAGCTATCCGCACACAACCTGATGTGGTGCTTCAACTCACAAACCATGACATCATGACCTGAGCCAAAGTCAGACTCTCAACCTTCTGAGCCACCCAGGTTACCCAGTGATCACTATCTTCTTTAGATTTGTTTGTCTCGGGATGTCTGTATCTCTTCTACTCTTTGCTGGGAAAGGGAATCTTGCCTGCATAGTTTTTCTCATCAACACATCGAATATTTTCTGTCACTGCCTTCTGGCCTGATAGGTTCCAGGGCACACTTCTGCTAGTAAACTTATGTGACACTTCTGCTAATAAACTTATGTGAATACCCTTGTAGTTTAAGGATATTTTGTCCCTAGCTGCTTTCATATTTATTTATTTATTTACTTATTTTTTTAATTTTTTAATGTTTTATTTATTTTTGAGACAGAGAGAGACAGAGCATGAGTGGGGAGGGGCAGAGTGAGAGGGAGACACGGAAACCGAAGCAGTCTCATGGCTCTGAGCTGTCAGCACAGAGCCCGAAACGGGGCTTGAACCCACGAACGTAAGATCCTGACCTGAGCCAAACTTGGAGGCTTAACCGACTGAGCCACCCAGGTGCCCCTCTAGCTGCTTTTAGAACTCTTTCTTTATCCTTGTATTTTGCAAGTTTCACAGAGACATATTGTGGTGTCGACCTGTTTTTGTTAGGTTTCAAGGCAATTCTCTGTACCCCTTGGAATTGGATGCCTGTTTCCTTTCCCAGATGGTGAAGTTCTCAACTGTCATGTGTTCAAACAAACCTTCTTCCCCTTGTTCTCTTGCTTTTTCTTCTGGGACTCCTAAGATATGGGTAATGTTTTATTTCCTGAAATCACTTACGGATACTGTTTTATTTCATGAAATCACTTAATTCTTTACATTTTCCCTTATGATAGAGTGATTTTCATCCTTTTTTCAGCTTCATCATTTTGCAAAATTATATCTCCTCTTTCAACTATACTCCACTTCTCCTTCCATCTTTGCTGTCATTGTATCTAGTTTATTCTGCATCCCAGTCATACCATTCTTCAATTCATCCTGACTAGTTTTATGTCTTTGATCTCTGCAGCAAGAGTTTTTCTGGAGTCTTCTATGTGGTTTTCAAACCCAGCTTTTTGTCTTGAAACTGTTGTTTAAGTGCTTCTTCAGATAGATCGTTTATATCTGCTGTGAGCTATTCTCTGGCTATGATTTCATCTTGAGCTTTGTTTTGTGGAGAATTCCTCTGGATTGTCACTTTGGCTAAGTTTCTGTCTTATGCATGTTATAAGAGCTGCTTATATGCCTAGGCCTGGGAGTACTGTTGTACTAATAAGGGGTCATAGACTGTCCAGTGCCTGGCACCCCAGGACACACTTCTGGTGTATGTTTTGTGCAGTCAGCTGTTATATTTTGGATGCTCTATCCCACTGGTCTGTTCTCTGCAGATCTCATTGGTATAGCAATGGTGAGTATGGACCTTTGAGCAGATGTCCTTTAATTGGTTTGTTGTAGGAATCCTGACAAACAAAAGGTGGGGTGTGGGAAGAGGGAAGACTCAATTCATAAAAAGAGAAAAGGATGGGAAAGAAAATCAAACTGAAAGTCAAAAAACTATAAGGCTGATTCCAAGGAAACAGAAAGGAAGAACATAAAACAAAACAGATCAAAAAGAAGAAGAAAGGCAGAAGAGAAGGCAAAAGAGGGACTTAGAATAAAAAAGCCTGCTCAAATACATACCTATATGTAAAGGAAAAAAGAAATCAAAAACTGAGCCAGATTCCAAAAGAAAAAAAATATTGGAGGGAGGGGACACAAAGGGAAAAAAGGAGAAAAAAAAAGTTGTCTGTTGGTGCCTGGGGCCGGTGGCTGTGCTGGTCTGGAGGAGAGTCTGGCTCTGCTGGGCCAGTCAGTCTAGCTCCACTAAATAATCCGTGGCCAGGCAGGGCGTGGCAGGGTTTGGTGTAAGCATGTTCTGCCTCCATTGGGGGCCCACTGTGCTGCTCCCTGAAGTCTCATTGTGTTGATGTTGGGAGGGGGAATGGAGTCACCCCAAGTTCTCCTCCAGGGACTCGGGCTCTCAACCCACATCATTCAGGCAGCGCTCAAAGAATAGAGAGGACAGTCAACTAGCCCCGAGCCACAATTCTCCTGCTGTTTCTCCTTAGGACTCGGTTAGGACTCAAAATCTGATCTCTTAAAGGATTTGGCATGGCCTGAGTCTGCATCTGCTCCCCTCCTCTGGAGAGGAGCCTCCCCACCCTGTTACTGAAAGGCCTCTGGCTGGCACTTGCCCAACCTTTTGACCTTGGGGAAACAAGAACCCTCTTTCCAAAGTGCTCTAGGCAGAGGACTGTTCTCTCCAGTGCACCCCAGAGATCAGTACAGCACACAATGCAATCCAAGGCCAGCTCCTTCTTCTTCAGGAGCATGCACCATGGCTCTGCTGCAGCCGTTTGATAGGGTTTCCCCATCTGATTTATTCTTAGTGTGTATATGTCAGGAGCTGCCAGAAGAGCTGCCAGAAGAAAAGATATGTGCCTTGACCTGCAAGATCAGCCACCCACACAGCTGAGCTGCGTTATCACTCCAGCACAGCAAGAGCTGCATTATCACCTTCAGCTGAGGCCTTCTTGTTTACCTCCCAAGCCTTTCACATCAACTGCCTGCCTTCTACCCTATATAAGACATGCGTGGTGTCTCAATAAAGAGAGTGGCTTGATCGGAAACGCTGCCTGGCCTCCACTCTCTGTGCTCCCTGTCCTGCCCTATTCTCACTCCATCCCTCGGAAACCCGCATTGACTGACCCAGCCGGTTAAAACATGTATATATATCAGCCTCCCAAAAGAAGGATACTCTCTATTGGCAGCAATACAATAAACCTAGAGGACGTTTTGTTTTTTAAGTTGTATTGAAACACTCCCAGTCCCCACTAGCCAACTTAGTAGTCTTCAGTTTTAGCTTGTAATGTTAGCCTGTAAGATTGATGAACCAAATGTTTCTTTGTATAGCTATATATCATGCATTGTTTCGTAGAAAGAGTCAGAACCAAACCCTCTTATCCATCCTTTCCTTGGGACACCACTACACACCTCCACGCACCACAATATTCTGGAGCTGGCATAACTGAGTCTGAAGGCAACCAAGAAGTGTTACAGATAACCGTATTCCTCTTTTATGGATCAACTGCCCTAACGTTTTTGGTTTTTTTTTTTTTTTTTTAATCTTCAGGACATGGTCATGTAGGTGGCTAAGTCTGGTAAGCTAGTGAGTTCACTCAGGTATGATCTCGTGGTTTTACTTCAAGCCCATCTGTGGGCACTGTGACGACAGCCCGTGCTTGGAGCCTGATTTAGATTTTGTGTCTTGCTCTCTCTCTGCCCCTCTCTCACTCACACTGTGTGTCTCTCTCTCTCAATATAAGGAAACGTTATGGAAAAAAAAACCTATCATCCAAGCAAAGACTTTGAGGTTGGTGTGTGGGCAAGAGCCTGCCTTCTTCCCAAATGGCTGGGCTCCTAAAAAAAAAAAAAGCCCATATTCTTCTCCATCAAAACTCCTGTCTTAAGTATTGGCTTTGCAGGAGAAGAACAGCTGGACTTGGGATTCTTGTAACAAAAATGATGTGGGATCATTGAGTACAATATTCAGGAAAAAATTCTTGAAATATTTTATGGCCCAACATTGTAAGTTTATTCCGGTAGCACAGGACAGGACCAGTGGGCAGAAAGAGCTGCACGTTGGCTGTATAAAGCTGCTCAGGGGTGGGTCTTGCAGGGAGTATTAGATCATAAATGTTCCTACCTCTAATTTTCTACTCCTCAAATACTATTCCAACATTTCTCCCTTGGTGACCACTCAGTTTGATAAAATGTACAGGCCGTCATGAGACCCTGGATGTAGCAACCAGCACATACTTGATCTTATCAAATCTATGCAGGCTATAGGTCCACCTTCGGGGCAAAAGGTGAACACTTTTCTGTTTTCATCCCTCATCACTTCACCCCTGACTAATCTTTCGTCCTGAAAGCTTTAAGGTTGTCGAAGGGTGAAGGGCTCATCTATAACCCCTTCAAGGTGACAGGGGTTGTCAGGATGTCCCAATCTATGGACCAAAATGGGTCACTCTTTGTCCCTACACGTAGCTATTACAGAAAGCCATGGTTGTAGAGGGCAGAGGGGACATTGGGGGGAATTTGTTTTGTGTAGTAGGCATCGTGTGTTGGCTGCGCAAAGGAGTAAGGAACTGCTTGCACATATGACAAGGAGAGAACAAAGCAAAAGACAGAACACATTAGAGTTATTATAATCAAAACTCAGAAGTGGAATGAGAAGACCTTTTAGGGAGCCCATCGTTCACTCCTCCACCAGGAATTTGATCACACTTGACAGTAGAGACAAATCAAGAAATAAACCCTTTATTATAGAAAATAATCTGATGGTCCCCATCCGAGGGAAGGTGTGTGGGGGATGGATTAATACGTGCGGGGAATTAAGGAATGCAACCATTGTGATGAGCACACACATATTTTAACTGGAATTTAAATAAAATGTTAAAGAAAACATTAAATAAAAAAGAAAAAGTATTGGGATGCTAGTAAAATACCGAGATATCTTTGCAATATGAATGCATAAAAGGGGAGAATACTAATTGAAGTGGTCGCCATGAGGACAACTTCCCAGATATTGGTAGAGGATACCTCCTTCCCAAAAGGGCATATGATTGTACAACGATATTTCTTAGTAATTACTTCAGTCCTAAAAATTATTGAAATTAGTACTCCTAGGTCATCGTATCAGAACAAGAATGCCTCACTTTTTATTTGGTTTATTTTTGAGAGAGATAGAGTGCAAGTAGGGGAGGGAAAGAGAGAGAGGGAGACAGAGGATCTGAAGCAGGCTCTGAGCTGTCAGCACACAGCTGGTCTTGGACTCAAACCTACCAGCCATGAGATCATGACATGAGCCAGAGTAGATGCCAAATAGACTGAGCCACCCAGGTACCCCAGAACAAGAATGCTTCTGGAATGCTTGCAATCTTTATTTTGAACAGGGATCAGACAGTGCGTTTGAAGGCATACCTGTATCTAGATGTGATCTTCATATATTTTAATAAATACAACGTATCAGTGTTTAATGTGTTAACATTTGTATGTAATGAATGGCAAGCTACCCTGCCACTGATATTAACCTACCTCACCTTATTTAAAAATGTAGATAAGAGATAGCATCTACCACCTCTTTGGTATAGATATAGATATAATTAGATAGATATAGATGATGATATGGGTTTAGATGACGTAAATCTGCGTATTAATAGATGACATAGATAGATAGATTAGATAGATAGATAGATAGATAGATAGATAGATAGATAGATAGATAGATTTATATAGATACCTGGTAGTCATTTTCTCAGTGGCCCCAGACTTTAAAGAATGAATGGTTATAATTCCCACACTTCATCTATTACATCATTTTCTCTGCCTTATAACTCCTAGGACATCAAGATGGATACATTACAGAAAATAAGGGTACCGTTGACAGTTTACCTCAATTATTTCTTGACTGAGCTTCTTGGGTTCTATTTTTTTAGTCGGTTCTTTTTTGCAGGGGGCTTGAACCAACACAAAGCGTCATTAGCAAATTCTCTAAACAACATGCTACACAGTCACAAGGCAGTATAACTTCTCATATGACACCCCAACCACGGCCCTGGTGAGAAACTGCCTCCTCTAGGTCCCTAGGCATTCCACTGAGGAGCCTTTAGAGAAGATCCCCCACAGATTTACCCAAATATGTTTTACTTTCAAGGGCTCAATCTGGACTTACCCAGCAACTCCTAAAATCTGCACCCAATAAAGGATTGGGCCCCAGGTCATGATGGTGGGGTTCTTCTGATGTTTAAACCAAGTGAATGCACACACATGACAGTGCAGGGTGTGTAGTAAATACTCCATAGGTGGCAGAAAAATATTCCAATAAGAGGCAAGGCACGAGAGACGAAAAATTACAGGAAGAATTGCATGAATTCTGCATGTGGAGAAAGGACACCTGTTTCCAGTTCGCACAACTGACTCTCTGAATAATGAAACGTAAACCTCACTTGTTTCATTTGTTAAGTACGCCAGTTCTTCTCCATATCCCACATTTCTTTTCCAGTTACATATGCCTTTCAGACAGCTCTTGTCTGTGTTATGATTAGAGTGTCCTACTGACCTTTAACTGAGAATAGAGGGATTCAAGACCAATGGACCATGATGCTAATTCAAACATTTAGCACTGTCAGAGATTGAATGTAGATGAAAAATGATGATGGACCACTCTTTAGAGAGAAATATAAGACCTATTAAAAGCACTTGTAGAGAAATATTTTGAAATGTGGGGAGGCGATTGGAAAGAGCTTGTAGTCAGTCCAAAGTTCGAGGCAGCTCCTGATGGTGTTATCCTAAAATAAGTGTAACAGAGTTGGTGACTTGGCGAATATGGTGAGTGATTTCCTGCATATCCCTTACTAGCAGTTTGCTGTATGACAGAGATTACTAATGTTTCTCAGGCAGTTTTGGATGCTGTTAGCTCTTTGGACGTCACTTTACAATGTCATGTAGCAGAGTCGAACTGGGAACTGAAGGACCCTCCTGGGAGCTATAATAGGCAGGTCAGCAAGGCATGTGCTGTAGTTCCACAAAGTGCTGGTATACCAGGTGTCTAAGCCCAATGTAAGTTGGGTCCACTGTACATGGATGATCTTCTAGGGATGCTGACTCATAGCTGGCAGGTACTTCCTTCATTACCACTTAGCCTGTAATCAGGGTAGTCAAGAGGTCTAGGCTCTCTGTTACCCCTCTCCCCATAGTGGGGACACATGTCAGCAGGCAGATGCGGTGAGCCCTTCTTCGAACAGTCCACCCAATTTTTAGGCCAAAAATTCCCATGGTCTTTCATAGCTCTTACTGTATATACACCCATTTTTTGGTGTGTGTGTGTGTGTGTGTGTGTGTGTGTGTGTGTGTGTAAAAAGGATTTTTTCTGCTCTTATTTATGTTCAGCTATCCCAAGAAAAGAGTAATATTCTAGAAAATAAGGTATATATTTTCTATTACGAACACAAGGAATTGGAAGAAAGCCCATGTCTGATAAAATGACTGAGGCATCATAGGAGGTAGCCTCTTTACCCTAATTTTTACTGCGACATTATCCATATGCAGGTATTGTGCTCATCTTTTTTCTCTCATGGCCCCAATATGGTGATCCTGCCACTGGGCCTCAAACTTTGTTTCATAAACTTTTTATTTTTAATGATTGTTTTTGAGAGAGAGACACATAGTGTGAGCCTGGGAGGGTCAGAGAGAGAGGAAGACCCGGAATCTGAAGCAGGCTTCAGGTCTGAGCTGTCAGCACAGAGCCCAAAGCAGGGCTCAAACCCACGAGTGCGAGATCCCGACCTGAGACAATGTCAGCCGCTTAGCCAACTGAGCCACCCAGGCGCCCCTCAAACCCTGTTTCACGATGAAGAAGGAGTAAGGTAAAATCTGAGAATGCCTAGTGATTTTGAAAGGAAGTTATTTCCTTTGCATTCAGGACGTCGTCCTCCACACACGAGTCTCCTCCATCTCACTGACCAGAGATGTGTCACGTGGTGCTCTAAGCAACTCACTTAGTGTTGGCACTCACTTCTTCTGTGAGAAGCCCAAGGGGACATCCAGGGATATCATTAAAAATGACCATTTTTACCAACATTGTATCACAGTATCTGACACAGTGACTATCGCCCTCGTCATTGCAATAAGGTGTTACAAAAGGAACCTCAAATTGGAATATGCCTAATCCAGATCAAAAAGAATCATTATGTATGCAAGTAGATTGCTTATTTTAAGGTAGGCATGTACAGGTGTTCAGCACTGCACATAGATTATTTAGGATACTATGCAAAATCATTGGGGCGAATTAAGGTTCCTTTACTTTTCAAGATTATTTTAGCTGGCATAAGAATCAAATTGACAGAGACAGAATACAGGAGAAAAAAAATCTCAGAGAAATATATGCACCCCAAACCAAATTATGAAATTGAGACCTCTAGAAAGGACCAATGCAGAGAGTTTTTCTGCTTTGTAGAGAAAGAGACATTACATCTGTGAGTATTTCACAGCAGAAAGAGAACTTCTGTTGAGACATCAATTAGTATGAAATTCTAGATGGAATTTGGTTAGAGGTTGGTAGCAAACTAGTGAACGGTAACAAGGTTTGTTCTTGAAGACTGCTCAGCTCGAAATTCCCTGTCTGTGGTGGGAAGACTATCTCTTTAACTCTCTGTGCAGGATAGGGGTCTGTTACATGGAAGACTGATTTCCTGCTTTCGGGGGACAGCTGGGGGCAGAGTGTTCCTCCTACATCGGCTGTTTCTTAAGTAGCTTTTCCTTCAAAATGATCAGCATGGCAAAGGGGCACATTTTAGAGCAGCCTGCTACTGTCCCCTGCACACAGTCAGGAATGGACCTGGCCAAACACCTTAGGGTAGAGAATCCAGAAGCCTAGAACCCTCTCCCTGCACAGCACCACTCAGATGCCCCTTCTTCAGAATACTTTCCAGGTCTGGCCCCACTCTGGACTGCCCCTCCGTGAACAGATTGAAGGAACTGAAAATTTGGTTTGGCTGTTTATTTCCAGTCTCAATGGGAGGTTGTCACTTTTTACTGAACCCCCAAAGCAGGTATATGGTAACAGAGAACTGCATGTTTTGGTGCCTACATTTCACACGTTCTCATTAAAGTCAGTGCTTCTTGTGCATACTCATTCAGCACCTTGTTTTCCATTTAAAAACATCCAACTGTCCCGAAGATTAAAACAGTAAATATCCGGGGTGCCTGGCTGGCTCAGTTGGTTAAGCGTCTGGCTTCTGCTCAGGTCATGATCTCACAGTTCGTGGGTTCGAGCCCTGCGTTGGGCTCTGTGCCAACACCTAGCTCAGAGCCTGGAGCCTGCTCTGTATTCTGTGTCTCCCTCTCTCTCTGACGCTCCCCTGTTCGCGCTGTCTCTATCAAAAATAAAGAAAGAACGAAAAAAACCCAAACAAACAAAAATAAAACAGTAAATACCCATACACATTGTGAAGTTATAACCCACAATTGATTTCCCTCTTAACGGCTGCTGAACCAAAAGATACCACCAACCAAAACATAGGGAAAGGACCGGTTTTACTTACAAGAAAAGAACACCAGGTATTTTTCCCAATCTATCTCCCCACACAACAAAATGGGTCAGATTTACAATGAGCACACATGCATATTTGTCAAGGGATGTGGCAAAGCACATTTTATTTTTAAATCGGCCGGAAGTCATCTTAAATTCAGAGTCCAGGTCCTAGTTGATTGAAGTCACTGGACCAGGAAGGTAAAGCATCGTCTGTTCTCTGGCACCCTTAGTCCATTATTTGGGTGCTCATAGTAAGTGTTCAATTCCCACAAAATCCACAAGAGATTGTGTGTCAAATCAGTCTCTACTCTGGATTTAGCAGTGGGAAACTATATATCATGGATTTATTGCATCTTCTATGATTAGACCATCTGCATGCCTGGTAGTGGCTGTTTGTTTCTACATTTTTTTAATGTCTTTAATTTATTTTTGAGAGACAGAGAGATACAGCGTGAGCGGGGGTGGGGGGGGGTTCAGAGAGAGAGGAAGACACAGAATCCGAAGCAGGTCCCAGGCTCTGAGCTAGTTGTCAGCACAGAGCCCCATGTGGGGCTCAAGCCCACAAACCATGAGATCATGACTAGGTCGGAAGCCAGACGCTTAAACTGAGCCACCCAGGCGCCCTTATTACATTCTTTTGCTGCTTGCTAACTAATGATTAATAGGCACCTGGGTCACTCAGTCCTTTAACTTTCGACTTTGGCTCAGATCATGATCTCAGGTTTTGGGAGTTTGTGCCCACAGGGGGCCCTCTGTTGTCAATGCAGAACCCACTTTGGATGCTCTGCCCTCCTTGTCTTCCATCCCCACTCATATTCTCTCTGTCAAAAATAAATACATTAAAAAAGAATCATTAACTACTGATCTCTATTGTTCTGCAATTTTCATATATCCCAGGAAGTTCTCAAAACAGGTGCTAGGATAAGTAGCAGGCATCATTCAGAAATGACTAACCTGACTTCTCTTATGTTTAGAAATCTAGTCTTCTCTCCCCTATTTCACGAACCCCTGAGCTTATCTGCTTACAAAATCATTACCTAAATCAAACTCATGAACAAATGCCTCACCCAACACAGTTAAGATTAGTGTGTGTGTGGCGGGAGCATACTTGAGATGCTTTCTTCCAGCAAATTTCAAGTGTAGAAACAGTCACTGTGCTGTACAATAGAAATCCCATATTTATTCATCCTACATAAGTGAACCTTGTTACATTTAAACTTCTAAATAAGCACTGCCGAGTATTTTACTGCCAAAAGATGGGTTCATTCTGGAAAAACAGGATTTGGAATTAGTGCCAAACCGGTTAGGCAAAACCATAGCTGAGTCCAGGGAATAAAGAAGAAGGCCTGCTTTTCTGGAGACAAGGGATGAGTTGAGAAGTTGCTTATAAGCTAAAGTTCTTTGTAATAAAATGGTAGTTTGATGGAATGTGGGTTTTCAGTGGTTGAGCTGCTGCCTGGGAAAGATATGGAAACGGCTTTTCCTCTGGCAGGAATAGGAGAGTATAACCTGCCTCCGCCATCGAGTTTGTGGAACGTGAAGACTTTCCATTCCTGGCGGATCTGCCATTGACTATGAGTGACGGGCTTGAGAGGTCCCCCTGCTGACACCTCGAGATGCCATGATCATCTCAACATTTCCTTCACCCTCAGTTGCTGGCAATATTCTAATCCACACTTCGATGACTGTCACTTACTTTAATGGTTTTTTCTAAGTTTATTTATGTTTCAAAAGAGAGAAAGCATGGGTGGGAGAGGAGCGGAGAGGACAGAGCAGGAGTCCCAAACAGGCTTCACTGGCTGTGGGAGCCCAATACGGGGCTCGAATTCATGAACCACAAGGTCAAGACTGAACCAAAGTTGACACTTAGCCAAAGGAGACACCCAGGTGCCCCGATTTTGACTTGTTTTAGATTCCATGTGATTTCATACAGGATTTTTTTCCTGTGTGATTCTTACTTCATGCAACAACATCTCCTCCAGTTTGTATGAGCCACACCCAGGCTTTTCTCTGATG
>PISW01015360.1:0-17184 GCA_004023785.1 Mungos mungo | reverse complement strand
ATTTTTATAAAAAAAATATAGGCTAAAGCCAGCAGTCTAAAATGTAAAAAGAGGTGAAATATAAAATACTGCAAACTGTGGGGGGATAGTTGAACAGATAGAAGAAGGTGTAGGAAAAATCCACAGAATAAGAACAAGGAACACCAGGCTTAGGAGCAATTCATGCAAAGCCAAAATGGAACAAAGCAAAACAAGTCTCTTTTGCCTGCAAGAATATTAAGAGGCAATACGCTAAAAACCTTTCAGTCTCATATGCCTTAAAAGAATTATAAATCACAAGTAATTAGGGAGTGTTATTTCAAGGGGATAGATTATATGCAGCCCGTTATCAAATATTGGCAATGGATTGTTTGACAGACAGCGCCAAGGTAGTAATCATTTAATCACTGTTGAAGGAAGATCTAAATAATAAATAAGGCCATTGAATCCAGAAATGAGAAAACTGTAGGACAATAGTGTATTTGTCTTTTTAAATTTTGAAAGGATGTCATTTAGAGGATCACATGGAGGGGTGCCTGAGTGGCTCAGTCAGTTAAGCATCTGACTTCAGCTCAGGTCATGATCTCAGAGCCCTGCATGGGGCTCTATGCTAACAGCTAGGAGCGGGGAGCCTGCTTCAGATTCTGTCTCCCTCTCTCCTTGTCCCTCCCTTGACTGCACTCTGTTTCTCTCTCTCAAAAATAAGTAAACCTTTAAAAAATGTTAGAGGATCAAATGGAGATATTCAGTGTTACTTCAGAAAGCAGAATTTTGGGTAGAGGCTTTGAAAGGTGGGTACAAGTTACAAAGAAGAAAACAATCAGGTGGGTAGATGTTACAGAGGAGCAAATTGTAGCTTAGTATAAAGAAAAAACTTTCTAACAAGGAGTCTTGTCCAAAATAACTTTGTAATTGTCCCAAGAGTATTCAAGTGCTCCTCAAGTAGTCCTCATGGGATGGCCCTGGAGTTTGCCTTTGTTACAAAGTTATAATTGACTTATTTTCAGTCCTCTCTCAGAGGGACTTCTTCCTCCAAAAACTTTATTTCTTTATTTTAAAACTTTATGCTGCAATTCTCAGAAATAGTTTCATGGGATTGGAAAAAAACTACGACTACCATCGATTCTGGTTGCTGCTATTTCTGTAGGTCGTCAGGGACTGGGGAGTCTGTTACTGGTCTTAAATTTCCATTGTGCCCCATATTCATTCTGAGGCCGACAAAATATGTCAGCATGGAGGCAGAGATTTTCATGCAGTTTAATTTCATAGATCCATTGGCTCTTCTTTCAATTTTGGTAGAGAAATACCCATAATTCCCTAAGAGAAGGATTCCTAGTCTATCATTTTCACTCAGTATTCAGGTTTTCCAGCAATATTACATAAAAGAAAGAGCAAACTTTAATAATAGGTAATGGGATGTTATTGGTCTATGGGCAATGCCACTAACAAAGAACATGGTCATGCCATGCTTAAGGAGGTTGTTATTTTATTGGGGCTTAAACATTGTTTGAGATGTTTACTTTAGGGCATTGTCATTGATACTTTAATTCTTAAACTACATCTTCTTTCTTAGACTGAAAGAAAAAGAATTTGAATTTCTGCAGTGTCACAGGAAAAAGTTTACAAGATAGAAAAGAAATATAAGTTCAGGTAAGAATAATTATAAAGCAATCATATTTATTTTGGTCATATAAAATAGCCATAGGCATTTTCTATATGCTTAAAAGGTATTTTTTGAGTATCAGAATGTGGTATGCTATAAATTAAAGATTATCAAGGTGAGAAGAAATCCCGGTGATTTATATTCTGTTGCTTCAAGAAAGAGCATGGCTAAATCAGATTGGCAATATGATAACTGATTTTTAAATACAGCATTAGTGATGTATATTCAATTATCTCTTTTTATCTCTCCTTTCCACTGCTTAGACGACCTCACAGTCATAAAAATCCACCATTATCACTGTTTTGATAATTTCATACCTAATATTGACTATTTTTCATTCATTTATGAACCAAGGTGAATCTTTCATCATCTGTATTCTGTAATTTTGCATACAAGCTATAAACAATATTATCTTACTATATTTTATTGCTCTAGGTTAGATTGATCACCTTTTCCTTAGAGGTACATTGACATTTTCTGGACCAAAAAATGTCACACAATTTGGTCAGAATATAATATGGAGCATTTAATGTGAACATTGCCTATATTAAGGTTGTTCTTGTCATAGACCCTGATAGCTAAAAGTTTTACTATCCTTAGTTTGGGATTTAAAAAAATGTGTTCTTGAGGTACCCAGGTGAGTTAAACATCCAGTTTCAGCTCAGGTCATGATCTCATGGTCATGAGTTAAAGTCCCACTTCGGGTTCTGTCCTGACAGATCAGAGCCTGGAGCCTGCTTTGGATTCTGTGTCTCCCTCTTTCTCTGACCCTCCTCCACTTGGTTCTGTCTCTCTCTCTCTCTCTCTCTCAGAAGCAAACAATAAAACATTAAACATGTGTTATTTCGAAAGCTAGCAGTGAATTTATTACTGAGCATTTAGTAATGCATTAAATGTAGTTATAATGTTGTAATAAATATTTTATATCAAGTATCATTTCATGGCATTAATTAGTATTGCATTTAGTTCTTTAGTTTTTCTCCTGATCCATCTCCTTCTCTGTCCCCCTCCTCCTCAAAAAAATTTTTTTTTCAATGTCTATTTATTTTTGAGAGATGTGAGGGAGGGGCTGACAGAGAGGGAGACACAGAATCTAAAGCAGGCTTCAGTCTCTGAGCTGTCAGCACAGAGGCTGATGCAAGGTTCAAACCTATGAACCATGAGATCATGACCTGAGACAAAGTCTGATGCTTAACTGACTGAGCCACCCAGGGTCCCCTCTTTCTTCCTTTTTCAATAAGACCAAAAGACAAGATCTATTAAGCTTGTGCCTCCTTGCAGAAAGAAGAGTTATGTGTGAAAAAATTTTAGCATTTCTTAAAAGGCCTTTGTATTTTCTTTAAGCATCCTCTTTTTCCCATTTCAACCAAACCAGTAAATGATGACTGGTGCTTGAAACTGCTCTATTCAGCTTTATGCCTTAAAAATAAAAAGCTTTATTCTATTAGTTCTAAAATAAAATATAATCTTCCTCATGTATGTTAACCTGTAACCTAATTTATTCCCCCATTTCCTAATACCAAATTACTGTACAATTACTTGAATGGGTTTCAAAAATATAGTGGTTCAGTGGAGTGAGGAGCGAGAATAGTAATACATTTCATTAATATTCCCCCCTTGTTTTGAATATATATGAATTAATTTCATGTCATTGTTTGACAAAGTTGTTGGGAGAGGCAACAAATGAAACAAAGAAAGTCACGAAAGCTGTTGGATCTGAGGGATTTTTGTAGCCAATTGAAAAACAAAAAGGTAAACTTCTTACAATTGAAGGAGGATAGAAAGTCAAGGAGAAACTGAATACTCTTTAATTTTGATTGCTGCTGTGTCACTCATTTTAAATTTAGTAGAGACATTTTGTGGATTATTTGCTGGTTTTCATTATTCACTCTCTCCTAGAAAACATATTGGTTTAAATGCCACCAAAGAAGAAAAGATGTGTGAGGTCATTCTTAATTGACAGTGAGTGTGTTGTTTCATAGAAAAATAACAAAAAAATATTTGAAATGAACTAAAATTGCCTTGGTTGCTTAGCAGGTCAACCAAAACAAAATAGATTAATTTAGATGCTGCTAGAAAATCAAAATTTATTTTGAAAAGTAGCTTGAAAAAGCTACTGATCTTTTACTATCAGGTTAAGATTTTAATAGGGGCAAATAGTCGGCTAAGCCTCTGACTTTGGCTTAGGTCATGATCTTGCAGTTCATGAGTTCGAGCCCTGGGTCGGCTCGGCGCAGCACAGGGCCTGGAGCCTGTTTTGGATTCTGTGTCTCCCTCTCTCTCTCTCTCTCTCTGTCCTTCCTCCCTTGCTTGCCCTCTGTTTCTCTTTCTCTCTCTCAAAAATAAATAAACATTAAAAAATTTTTTTAAAGTTTAATAAAACTTGCTGTCTAATCTAATGTATTCTCTTATACAGGCAGCCTTTTAATTTGTTACTCACTTTGAAGTTTCTAATTTTCTTAGAAGTTCAGAAGTTGGAGATGCTATGGATTTCTTGACATATTTATTTGAGAAAAGCAGTATCAATAAACGTTACAGGATAAAAATTATAAAGGCATCGATTATTTTTAGAAGTTGAAGTCTGATTTTATTTTTAATGATCTCAAATAAGACAATTAAGTCTTTAGTAACTTACTTGCTATTGTAAGAGCTCTTTTTGGTAGAAAGCTCATATTATCTTGAAATGAACTTTTAGCTTTCTTTTCTTTCATTAAGTATCTTTATTACTGTGTTGAACCAAAATATTATTACAAAAATTGAGTATAAAGTTATAAACTTAAAAATAAAATTTAACAAAGTGTCTTTTTCTTAGTATAAAGAGTTAGGCTTTAGTATTTTGAAATCACAAATGACATCTCACAAACCATCCATATGACAAGATAGTTAGATATAAAGAGGTATCAAATTTTGTTGTGTTGAAATTAACAGTAAACTTGAATAAAAATTATTTCACTTTGAGTTCAAATTCCTGTTTGAACCTTAACCAGTTGTGTTACCTTAACATGTTGTATTAGCTTAGGCAAGTCATATATCTTTCTTTAATTTGCTCATGTGTGTAAACTTAATGGTATAAGAGATTTGAAAGTATTCTGTCAACTATGAGGTCTTTTTAATGTGAAATGTTATGTGTGATGATAGAGAAATAATGGAAACTTTATTTGTTGACTTTCTGTTATACTTCTAAGCAGAAATTTGCCATGGGTGACAAGGGAGGAGACAACCACTCAGAAGTGACTGACTTCATTCTTGTAGGCATCAGAGTCCGTCCAGAGCTCCACAGTCTCCTCTTCCTACTATTCCTGATTGTTTATGGGATGGTCCTTCTGGGGAACCTTAGCATGATTGGCATCATTGTGACCGATCCCCGGCTGAACACACCAATGTATTTCTTCCTAGGCAATCTCTCCATCATCGATCTCTCCTACTCCACTGTTATTGTACCCAAAGCCATGGTCAACATCCTGTCTCAAAAAAAGACGATATCCTTTGCAGGCTGTGTGACTCAGCTATTTCTTTATGCACTTTTCATGGTCACAGAGGCCTTTGTCCTGGCAGCCATGGCCTATGACCGCTTCATCGCCATCTGCAATCCACTCCTCTACACTGTCCGCATGTCAAGAAGCCTCTGTATCCAGTTGGTGGCTGGTTCCTATCTCTGTGGTTGGATCAGTTCCATCCTTCAAATCAGTGTAACATTCTCAATGTCTTTCTGTGCTTCCCGAGTCATTGATCACTTCTACTGTGACTCAAACCCAATTGAGAAGATCTCTTGTTCCAATATCTTTATGAATAAGATGGTGTCATTTAGTTTGGCTGTCCTCATTATTTTGCCCACAATAATTGTTATTGTGGTATCTTACATGTATATTGTGTCTGCAGTTTTAAAAATCCGCTCCAGTGAAGGGAGGAAGAAAGCTTTCTCCACTTGCAGTTCCCACTTGGGAGTTGTAAGTTTGCTCTATGGGACTGTCTCCTTTGTCTATCTCACACCTCCCAATAACCCTGAACTTCGTAAAGTGGCTTCAGTATGTTACATTTTGTTCACACCTATGCTGAACCCTTTAATATACTCTCTAAGAAATAAGGATGTTAAAGATGCCATGAAAAAGGTCATGTGGAAGAAAAAAGTTTTACTTTAAATCGTTCCACTTGTTTTTCTGTTTCTTGCACCAATTGATTTTGTCTGCTTGATCTTCTAGACACAGACATTTAAAGCTCAGGTTTATTTAAAAAATAAACACAATCCCTCCCTCCCCCCAAAAGAAAAACCTACCTTAACTATTTCGTTCCACAGGATTAATAACATCCTATAAGGAAAGCTCCAAACAACATATTCACTTTTTCTTAAGGCAATGTTAAATCTGAAAGTTCTGGACACAATGCAAATTTGCTGCATTTCTACAAAGAGTTATGTATTCCTCATTCTCCAGGTAATAGCATGTTATGTACATGGGCAAGTATAGAATTTTATAGTTTCTCTTTCCTGTATGCCAAGGTAAAACTGAGATACAGAAAATACCTAGTATAATGATTAACTCAGAAACTGTGTGAGCCAATGGTTTATATGCACATGATACTCCACATAAATGTTAGTGTTGTATCTTGTTTTCGATGTCATACAAGATATTAGAAAGCATGTTCATATAATGATGAGGAAATGGAAGGGTAAAATAACCAGGTGGTTTTTGTTGAATTAAAGTGGCCAAAGCAGAAGAAACATGAAAATTGCATTGATTTTGTAAATTAAGATATTTTGTTTGATTTTCTTTGAATGGCACAGTCTACTCTGCTGTCACACCGTGAAAACATTTTAGGATGTTTATGATATTTTATAATTCATGCCCTCTATCTTTGGATAATAAAAATTATTGGTAGAGGGTATGCAGTTAGTGAAAGCACCATATTGAAATGAAGTCAGCTTGAAAAATCTCAGTTAAAATATAAACAAGGCTTTTCAATAATTTTTATGAATAGTTGGATTTATATGTGTGTACATGTATGTGTTACGTTTGTGTATGTATAAGTGTGTTCATTTTTATTTTTCTACTTTTATTTTTTTGATGCTCATTTATTCTTGACTGAGAGAGACATAGATAGATAGAGAGAGAGAGAGAGAGAGAGAGAGAGAGAGAGAGAGAGAAAGCAGGGCAGGAACAGAGAGAGAAGGAGACACAGAATCTGGGGCAGGCTCCAGGCTCCAGACTCCAGGCTCAAACCCACTAACCACGAGATCATAACCCCAGCCAAAGCTGGACTCTCAACCAACTTAACCACCCAGGTGCCCCTGTATGAGTGTGTTTATTAGTTTGGTTAAGGGGTAATAAAACTATGATTAATCCTAAACATCAAATGTCAATTGAGAGGAGAAGAGTGGTTAATGCAGCATCCCACAGATTTGAGAGGTATCAGGGGAAGCCCAGTTCCAGAGAGTCATAGCAAGTTACTGTTTTTACAAGTGCTATAAGTAATATTGTTCTGCTACACAATCAGTGCTTATGTCCAGACAATATCAAATGTGAAAAAAAAAACCCCTAACCTAAGAAGTAAATGGCAATGACTAGTTTTGTCCATGTACCTGGCACGTGAAAACTTAAAATATGAGTATCTGATTAGGCCTTTTTTTTTTCCAGCCTTTGTTTAGATAGCAAAGCCTTTTTTTGATGAATGCACAAGGGCATGCATTATGTGGGTCAATATTTGTTAGGGTAAGATCCTTGATAAATAATTATTCTTAATTAAGAGATAAATAGAGAAGCAAAATGATTTTAAAAATCAAGGTTATATTTGTCCTCTCCATCCTAAACCTGTGAATGAATTTGCCATTTCTCTTATACTCAGATGCTATTGTTTAATTGATATTCAGAAAAACATCATTTGAGAGCAAAATAGAAACACAGATCAGCTTGGAAAAGTGATCATTGGCATTGATTATTGTTAGTCTGGAAAATGTCCTTTTAGGCTTAGGTTTTATTTATTTCCATTGGATGCCCATTAGTGTCAGAATGTTGCTCTGTGGTAAGTCTAACAAGTGTGGGTTACTGAAGACTGTTGGAAAAAGAATATTGGATAAGAATATAGCCTAGATTCATTTGCTTTAGTTTTTAGTCTGGTTTATTATATTTCTTGTTTTAGAGCCATAACAGAGAACAGTATTCAGGTGCATAACCTTGCAAGTGGCATTTCTGAAACCACTTCCAGTGTCTGAAGAAATCTGAGAAAGTTGAACACCAAGGCAGAATACTTTCAAAGGTGCTAAATAAGACCCCTTAATATTTTTTTAATTTCAATGAACAGTTTTCTTGATAGCGTTTTTTCTGGGCCTTATATGAAAAGTAGTGCCTAATTTATATACCTTGTTACTTGTGCCATTAAGATCCCATCAGGACACCCCAATGTCTTACCAACCTTTTGTTGGCTTTCATTGATAAAGTCTTTTTTTTAATTATGCATGGATTATTCATGAAACCCTGATATACCCAAGTGACTTTGAAGATTACATTTTGCAACATATACATCATAAGTTGTTATTTAGAGTGGATTTTAAATTTATACGTAAAAAATCCACGTGGAGAAATCTTTTAATAGTGATATCGTCTTGAGAGGCTGAAGATTGAATTTGATATGTCAAACATTGTTAACCTAATTGTAGTGCATGATTCATCTTGATGACAAATTTTTGGACATGCACAAATATTTATTGTTCTGTAACATTATGTATTGCATTTTGTCTTTAAATTTTATGTATTGTTGATGTTTACCTAACATTTAGTGTAATAATGCAGAACTTCAGTGAGGGCATCTAGATTATTCTCTATTGCCAGGATGCTAACATTCTCTGACTTAGATAGTTACAAAAGATAATTAAGCACTGATTGGAAACTTCACTAATATAAGTTAAAATGACTACATTAAGCATCTGTGGATAAGCACCCAAGTCTGACTTCATTGTCTTTCATTATGATAGTTTCAACTTCTTATTATGAGATTTAAAATGTTATGGTGATGGACAAGCTGAACTGAATAGGTATTGTAAAATGTAATGTTGAATTGATATTGGACTGTTATTCTTACTCTTGTGAGTCAAGTATGAGATGTTACTTTGCCCAATCCCCTAGAAGCAGTATAAGTCATGAAGTCAATAAAAATTTTGAGTGTATGGAAACTATTGTTCTAGAGATCTCTTTGAGGGCAAATCTACTTACTTGTGAGGTCTGGAGAAAGAGGGGAAGAAGAGGGAAGAGATGGGATAAGAGAAAAGCAATGTATACTGGAAGTGAAAACACGAAAACAGAAATTTATTTCAAAGTAACTTCTTAATTATTATAATTTGGTAAAAAAAAAAAAGACAATTCTTCACTGGATCATTCATTTTTCGTGTATGGGCAGAAGACCTGAATAGACACTTCCCCAAAGAGGACATCCAGATGGCCAACAGGCACATGAAATGATGCTCAGCATCACTCATCATCAGGGAAACACAAATCAAAACCACACTGAGATACCACCTCACACCAGTCAGAGTCGCTAAAATGAACAAATCAAGAGACTATAGATGCTGGCGAGGATGTGGAGAAACAGGCACCCTCCTCTACTGTTGGTGGGAATGTAAACTGGTGCAGCCGCTCTGGAAAACAGTGTGTAGGCTCCTCAAAAAACTATCCATAGAACTCTCCTATGACCCAACAATAGCACTGCTAGGGATTTACCCAAAGGATACAGAAATGCTGATGCATAGGAGCACATGTACCCCAATGTTCATAGCAGCACTTTCTACAATAGCCAAATCATGGAAAAAGCCTAAATGTCCATCAACTGATGAATGGATCAAGAAGATGTGGTATATATATACAATGGAGTATTACATGGCAATGAGAAAGGATGAAATATGGCCATTTATAGCAAAGTGGATGGACCTTGAGGGTGTCATGCTAAGCGAAATAAGTCAGGCAGAGAAGGATAGATACCATATGTTTGCATTCATAGGTCTAACAGGAGAGACCTGGCAGGGGACCATGGGGAGAGGACGGGGGAAAGAGAGCAGGGGAGAGTGAGGGACACAGATCAAGGGAGACTACTGAATACTGAAAACGAACCATGGACTGAAGGGGGAGGGTGAGGGAGGGGGGTGATGGTCATGGTGGGGGGGCACTTGTGGGGAGAAGCACTGGGTGTTATATGGAAACCAATTTGACAATAAGCCATTAAAAAAAGGACAAAAAACCCCAAAATTCAATCAAAGACTTATTTTTATATTTGTTACTTTTGTGAATCCATAGATTCTACATTTTTGAAATAGTTTCTTCTTCTCTTATCAACATTTAAAATTCATCCATTTATTCACATTGTTTGCCACTGTAATGACTGTCATCAGTTCCTTCAACTGAATGTCTTGTACTTAGGTCTTAGGTTTCTTTTGTGACAACTTACATATATTACCTTTGAATGATTTCATCAAAAGCTAAGAATTAGATATGCAAATTTTGTTTGGCTCTTGTAGACAATTGTAAGCCTGGAGGGGATGAGTTATTAGTCAGCATTTCAGGAAATTAGAAGGTGGAAAATAGACAAAGAATTTCTAAGTGGGATCCAAACTTGTCTAATGCCACACTATTGGAAATATTTACTTCACAAAAGTTCAGCTCTTTGTCCCTCTGCTGATTAGTTCTGAGACAAGATCTAAATATTTTTAAAAGTCCAAAGAATATTTGGGTATATACTTTTCTCCAGGGTTTGTCAGCCGAGAATTAGTTACCAAAATATTTAAGGACGGCTTGTTGGGAGGATTTCAGTTCACACCTTACTCAAGAGTATTGAGCCTTCTCTATGTGCTAGTGGCTGTGTGAGAACCAATTTGGTTAGGAATTGGAGGATGAGCATGATCTGAGTCATAGCAGCTCAAGTCAGGTCTCTCTCTCTCTCCATCTCTCAGAAGAGGCCCATTGATTTTATTTCTAGACATCTCATGGTTATCTTTATATGGAGATTACTGTACCACATTCATCCTTTGACTAATAAACCAGAGCTGCTACTATCATGTTAACCAAATTGTCCTTTTTTCTTTCAGTCAGGTGCCACAATTTGAGCTCTGTCACTGCCCTGTTTCCATTGATATCAGGGAACCATTTAACTTTGTTGTCTCCCACTAACATCCTTAGAAGAATCACTGAGGCTTTGAAGGTTACTGCTTTTTCCTTCTGTCACTGGTGGAGAGAACATTTTCTGAAACCTGTGGGACACCTAACCAGAGTGTATGACATGAGGCCATTTATGGTTAGTCCTCCTCAGCATCACTGTCTCCTAAAGAGATTGCATTTCTTTTTTTAATGTTTTCTAAAAGTGTTTTTAGTGTCCCCACTTCTTTAGAGCCATCCATTATCAGTTAAAGCTTTGGGTTAATCAATCCAGCAAACTATCAGTCCTCTATTTATTTTCATGAACAAGCTCTAGAGTTTTCAAAGCTCTGTTAAGTACAAATTCTACCCAGTATCTCCCCTCCCTCTCCAGTAAAAGAGCCACCAAAATTTATTCACACCAACATACTTTGCATTTTGCCCAAAAAAAAAATACTCAAAGTTTTAAGCCATTTTCCAAAAAATCTGTATCTGCATTGGAGCAGTATTCCTGTCTCAGCATGCTGGGTTCTGGTTCGAGTAACTGCACTCATGAAAATAGGAGCAGGATGAAAGGGGAATTTAACTTCTTCCTTCAAGGAATGTCCTCAAAAGTAGTAGCATCTAAAAGTAAGTAGGAAAGAGCTCCTTCAGGGATTTCAGTGGATTTTGTTTCCTATGCAAAGGTGGTTGGAGTAGAATGTCAAAAATACCAGGGGGCACCTGGGTGGCTCAGTCGGTTAAGTCTACAACCCTATTTTGACTCTGGTCATAATCTCACGGTTGTGAGTTGGAGCCCCATGTCAGTCTCTGCGTTAAGCATGGAGCTTAAGATTCTCTCCCTCCCTCTACTTCTGCTTCCCCCCTGGCTTGTGCTCTCTCTGTCTTGAAAAATTAAAAAATAAATAACTAAAAATTTAAAAAAATCAGGGTATTCCAAGTGTTTTAAGTAATCTTACATACCCAGATGTGCAGAGTTTATTTGCCTTAAGAGATGTTGGAGGTATTGAATTGACATATTTTGCAGCCAACAAATCAAAAGAAGTCACACTCTGGGGGTGCCTGGCTGGCTCACTCAGTTACACATTTGATTTTGGCTCAGGTCATGATCTTGCAATTCATGAGTTTGAACCCTGCATTGGGCTCTTTGCTGACAGCTCAGTCTTTAGCCTGCTTCAGATTTGGTGTCTCCTTCTGTCTCCAAGCCCTTCTCTTGCTTGGACTCTGTCTGTCTGTCTGTTTCTCTCTCTCAAAAATAAATCAACATTGAAAAAATTAAAAAAAACAAATCACACTCTGGGATTTAATTTTCTGGTATTTCATCTCTGCAGTAAAAAATATAAAAGATTATCTTGTAGTGTAATAGAAGTTTCCTATGTGAATTTAAAAATCTGAACTTAATTTTTGTTTTAAGTTATCAGAAGTACTCATACGATGTTGCAGTCTTTGAATAAATAATACCATGATTTTACCTCATGATGGTGACTGTATCGTCTATCACATTCTTGCTTTCATGGGCATAGGATTCCATTTAACCATGTATTTAATAAGATAACTTAATAGACAATTTTACCACAAATAATGTGAACATTTTATATTTCCCATATAAAATAGAGTTTCTTTTTCTTATATTTTTGACTAATTTTACTGATGATGTTACATCTATGTACTCCGAAACCAATTTTGGGTATTTGTTTTGGGTGCCAGTAATAAAAAATGAGTTAAGTAACCTAAACAGAAAGTTATTTATTAGAAGGCTAAATGTATTGGTAACATACAGAATTGATAAAGAGGCAGAAGGAAAAAGGTCAAGAACAAATACACTGCAGAGAACGAAGTGGTACAAGTTGTATGGCATAGCAGGGAGTCATCTGAAGAGAATGTCGCAAGTTGGAAATAGTATTGTCTGAGTCACTCTGCTGACTTTGAATTCTGGTGAGAAAGCATTCCCTTGGCCTTCCTTCGTTATGGGCCCATTCATTTACTAAAGGAGGATAGGATACCTAAATTGAGTCCACTAGACTTTATCAAATTGAAAATGGTTGATGCCTCAAAAATAAATCAGGCATTATTGAGAAAGGGGAAATGGAAACCAGATAGCAAAAGAGCAATACCTAGCCACCATACAGGTTTTTTTCCATAATATTTTATTGTCAAATTGTTTTCCATACAACACCCTGTGCTCTTCCCCTTAAGTGCCCTCCACCATCACCACCCCCTCTTTTCCCCCCTCCCCCTTCCCCTTCAACTCTCAGTTCATTTTCAGCATTCAATAGTCTCTCAAGTCTTGCATCCCTCTCTCTCCCTAACTCTCTCTCCTTCCTCCGCTCCCCCTGGCTCTCCATTAGGTCTCTCTTGTTTTCCTGCTAGACCTATGAGTGGAAACATATGGTTTCTGTCCTTCTCTGCCTGGCTTACTTTGCTCAGCATGATACCCTCAAGGTCCATCCACTTTCCTACAAATGGGCATATGTCATTCTTTCTCATTGCCATGTAGTACTCCATCGTGAATATATACCACATCTTCTTGATCCATTCGTCAGGTGATGAGAACCTTGATAGAGATAATTAATTGGTATGTTTTTTCAGTATAAAAAGAATACAAAATGTAATATTTTATTATTTTAATAATAGAAATATGTGTTTTATTTATTTATTTATTTATTTATTTATTTATTTATTTATGAGAGATAGAGACAGAGACAGAGCATGAGCAGGGGAGAGACACAGAATCTGAAGTAGAGTCCAGGCTCTGAGTTGTCAGCACAGATCCCAATGCAGGACTCAAACTCATAAACCATGAGATCATGAGCTGAGCCAAAATCAGTTGCTCAACCCACTGAGCCACCCAGGTACCCCAAAAATGTGTTCCTTTTTAACTGTGGTTCTCTAAGTATAGTCTGGGAACTCCTGGGAGTTCTCTAGGGGGAAAAAGAACTGAAAAATCAAAACTATTTCATAATAATGATAAGATATTATGGCCCTTTTCACTTTCACTCTTGCACATATATATATAGTAGACTTTCCATAGGCAACATTGCAACCAATTGAATGAAGGAGCAGATAAGAGAATCCAGCTCTTTTCTATTAAGTAAAATATTAGAGAAATTTGCAAAAATAAAAAACAATGGTACTTGGGTGTCTGTGTGGCTCAGCTGGTTAAGTGTCCAACTCTTGATTTTGGCTCAGATCATGATCTTATGGTTGATGAGTTCAAGCACTCTGTAGCACAGAGCCTTCTTGGGATTCTCTCTTTCCCTCTCTCTGTGTCCCTCCCCCACTTGCTCTCTCTCTCTCTCTCTCTCAAAGAAATAAACTTAAAAAAACACCCCAAAACAGACAACACTTTTTTGTTTGGAATAAATAGCTATTGTTCATAAAATGTTATTTATGCTAACATGAGAAGGTCTATTGTTACTTTTTTTTTTTTTTTAATAAGTGGAGTCCAGGGGTGCCTGGGTGGCTCAGTTGGTTAAGTCTCCGACTTCGGCTCAGGTCATAATCTCACATTCGTGGGTTTAAGCTCTGCCTAAGGTTCTGTGCTGACAGCTCAGAGCCTGGAGCCTGCTTCTGATTCTGTGTCTCCCTCTTTCTCTGCCTCTCCCCTGTCATGTTCTGTCTCTCTCTGTATCAAAAAAATAAATAAAATATTTTTTAAAAATTTAAAAAATTGAAGTCCATTTTTTTTTCTGTGAGCATTTATTTTCCAGCTATTTTAAACAAACCATACATACAGAAGAAAACTTAAACTTCTTTGATGGCTTATTTACATTGTTTTGAGTACTAATAACAATTCAATTTTTAAATTATTTGCTGAAGATATAGACACACCAATAGATTATTTAGGCATAGGATGATTGAGACACCAGCGATGAGACTGGACTTATTTTTATACTGCATTTTAAAAAAGTTTTTGTTTAAATTCCAGTCAGTTAACCTACAGTGTAATATTAGTTTCAGATGTACAATACAGTGATTCAAATATTCCATGCATCACCCAGCACTCATTACCAGTGCATTCCTTAGTCCCTGTCACCTGTTTCACCCATCCTCCACCCCCACTTCTCCTTTGGTAGCTATCAGTTTGTTCTCTATAGTTAAGAGTCTGTTTCTTGGCTTACTCTCTTTCTCTCTTTCCTTCGTTCCTTTTGCTTGCCTATTTTGTTTCTTAAATTCCACATTAGTGAAATTATATGGTATTTGACTTTCTCTGACTAACTTATTTCACTTAGCATAATATTTTAGCTCCATCCATGTCATTGCAAATGGCAAGATTTCATCTTTTTATGGCTGAATAATACTTTATTGTATATATTTATACCACATTTTCTTTATCCATTCATCAGTCAGTCAATGGACACTTGGGCTGTTACCATAATTTTGCTATTGTAGATAATGCTGCTGTAAACATTATGGTATGTGTATTCCTTTGAATTAGTATTTTTATATTCTTTATGTACATACCTAGTATGTACATAAAGATCTAAACTACCCTAGATCATAGGGTAGCTCTATTTTTAACTTTTTGAGAAACCTCCATGCCGTTTTCCTCAGTGGCTGCATCAGCTTGCATTCCTACCAACAGTGCAGGACGGACCTTCTTTCTCCGCATCCTGTTGTTTCTTGTGTTGTCAATTTTAGCCCATTTATTTTCTATACTAGGTGCCATTTTATGCTTTAATATAAGTCTTTGACACTGCATCTTGTATCATCCCTGGACACATATTGTAAATATTCTTTAAAAATAAAAAAAATTTCTGTATATTATGATGTTTTGACATCTTAAAAAACTCTTCTGACTAGGGAAAGACTGTCCCTCCCGGGGCTAGCTGATCAGAGGTAACCAGCCAGGAACAAACCTTTGATAGGTAAATAAGCAATCTGGAGGCATACCCCCCCCCCCATCAGGCCCTTACCTCCAAGAGGCAATATTCCTCTGCTTAGGCATTTAAGGGCCAAGTGCCAAGCAAGTAGAGATCACCACTGTAGTTAGAACTGGCAGACATTATTCAAACTAGCCAATCTAAACCATTTACCTGGCCCTACCTTGTTTTTCCTATGGAAATGCCAATAAAACATATGGTCTAAGCCCTCCACTTTTACCTAATTTGAGGAGGGAGTATCACTGAAGTGATATTATTCAACAATAAGCCATAGCTGATGGGACTTCCTCAGTTCCATCTTGGGGTCTTCCTCGGGGTTTTTCAAGGCATATTTTAACCCCTGCCTCTTTCCCCCTTCTACCTGGGACCTGTGAGCAAAATAAACTTTCTTCCAAGCCTCCTTGTTTCCTCTTGCGGCTGCACCACCTTTACCACATCGTATCCAACAGGCACAATCTTAGAACAACGAACCTACACAGTTAGCAGTAGAAATATTCCTGGAAACCATTTCCAGCTAGGATAGCTAGCATTGCCAGATACACGTAAATGTGACTGAGAAACATGAACTACACCTCCCTAAAGGTTTTTAAAATGTATTCTCAAAGTCCCATTACCTGTATCCAAAATGCAATTGTCATTCCAATATTACCTGACCTGAAAGGAAATATCAGAGGATGGAGCAAGCAGTTTTAATTGGTTGCAGGTAATATATTTTTGCAAATTTTAGAACACATGGCTAGATGAAACATTGCTAGGCTTTCCCACCCCTTCAGTGACTTCAAAGGGGATCATGCGGGTTGGAGCCCTTAACCCTATGCTTCTTCAGCTTCATGACGAATATGCCTCTGATCATGCCATATCTTTCACCTCCCTCATGCCTTATCTGATATCTTTCACTAACTTTATAGTGTTCTTCAAAAGATCTTGCTCTTTAAAAATTCTTGCACACATATTCATATCAATTTCTAAATGAAACCCATTTTTATTATAAAAGGGATATTTTCTTTTTCTGTTACATTTTCTAGTTGCTTCCTGTTCATATAGAGAAATATTGAGCATGTTGACCAAACTTATGTGTTAGTCCTCATAACCTCATACAGATTTTCTTTATATTTTATTGTATTTATTGTGGGCAATTATTTTGCTATATTAATACTTTTTACCCCTTTCCAATCCTTATGTATTTTTCTTTACTGCATTAGCTATAACTTGCAGTGAAAGGTTGAAATACAGTGTTGATCACAAACTTCTTTAAGTTGTCAGGACTAAGGTGAAATATTTGTGAACTTTTACTATGATTTTCAGTCTAATACTTTTGGAGGAAAATGTTTATGTTAAGGAGTATTTTTTCTAGGCCATTATAGTAACGGATCATTTTTCTGTCATTTTCTGTCATCAGTGTCCTTTAATCCACTAATATTGGGAATGAAATGGATTTTTCACATGCTGAATCTTTATGTATTTACAAGAGATATCTCTCTTGTGCATAATGTAAGTTTTTAATTTAATGTCTCATGTCTTTTGCAATTTTTCTTTCCAGACTATTGGT
>PISW01015359.1:0-17197 GCA_004023785.1 Mungos mungo | reverse complement strand
GTGTCATGCTAAGCGAAATAAGTCAGGCAGAGAAGGACAGATACCATATGTTTGCATTCATAGGTCTAACAGGACAGACCTGGCAGGGGACCATGGGGAGAGGAAGGGGGAAAGAGAGTGGGGATGAGTGAGGGACACAGATCAAGGGAGACTACTGAATACTGGAGACGAACCATGGACTGAGGGGGGAGGGGGAGAGGGGGAGGGGGAGATGGTCATGGTGGGGGGCACTTGTGGGGAGAAGCACTAGGTGTTATATGGAAACTAATTTGACAATAAACTATTAAAAAAAAAAAGACTCATTTACATGGCCTGCAGTTGATGCTAGCTGTCAACCGGCTAGCATAGTACTCTTGGTATTGTCTTTTTACATGGCATGTGTCTTCCTTCATAGTAACTATCCCACATAAACTGGGCATAAGCATTATGGATTCTTATGATATATATTTGGAAGTTATATAGGGGTCACTTGTAATATATTGTATTGTTAAAGAACATATAATTCAAGTTCAAAGGGAGAAGAGGGGTGCCTGGGTGGTTCAGTTGGTTAAGTGTCTGACTGGCTCAGGTCATGATCTCGCAGTTTGTGAGTTAGAAACCCGTGTTGGGCTCTGTGCTGACAGTTCAAAGGCTGGAGCCTGCTTCGTATTCTGTGTTTCCCTTTCTCTCTCTGCCCCTCCTCTGCTGGCACTCTGTCTCTCTCTCAGAAGTACTAAAAGCATTTTTAAAAAATTATTTAAAAAACAAAAGGAGAAGACACCAATCCTATCTCTCAGTGGAGGGGTGTCAATGAAATTGTGGTCATTTTTTAAAACTGCCACATTGCTATGCAGTTTCTTCCCACTTGAAGTTTTATCTAGCATAATTTGCTTTTCTGAATAAACCTGACTAAATTCTGAAATCCGTGCCATAATTTGGGTGCTGCTATAGCAACAGAACTACAATAGGTGGAGTTCATTTAGCAGATAGGTGTCAAGCAGCAAAGAAAAAGCTATCATAGCTAGAAGACTATGGAGCCCTCATGCTATAATAAGACATTTGGTAAAATTATCACTTTGGTAACATGGCAGAAGGCAGAATCCTTCCAGGGGAAATTTTGAAAGGCAGTGACAGTGTGTGCCCCTTACTATTGGTGACATTTAGCCAGGTGTTACAAGAAAGATTAGCTCAAGCAAGAATTCACTGGTTTTGAAGCAGAGATCAAAGGCAATAGAGAAAGTTTGGAATACAAGTGATTTACGAGATAGAAAAGTTGACTGTTTCACGAAACCAATTACTAAGAGAAACTTTGTATAAGGTCTTAAGAAACCAGGATCTAATACAACTCTTTATTAAAGAAAGTGAATAATTTGAATGGTAATTATCAGATTAATAATTTTTCCCCTTACCTAGCCCTATTGTTTCAGGTAGCCTCAATAACATCACTTATACTGTGAGAAAGAGAGAGGTTGGCTGAGGGAAATAATGAAACAGGCACACTTTAAGATATAATCTAGAAAATATCTTTGCATATAGTTACTGGGAGAGGGGGTAAGGAGGTAAGGATTTGATGAGCAACAAACAGAAATGAACCACCGGCTTAATAGGACAGAATTTGTTAATATTTGGTGATCTTTAAAAAAAAACATAACTGAAAAGCCCTGGGACAATTGTGACTGCAAAATTTGTTCAGCTCCTAAGGAAGGCAGAGATTTTTCATACTTAGGTAGATAATGTATATTCATCAAAGAAATACTTCAAAGAAGGCCAAAACAGAGTTCTCAAAGAACTATTCTTTCCAGAAAGAAGATTTACAATATAAATAGAATATTCCCTTATTCCCAGGTATGGGGACTTTGCAATGCCTGCCCAACAGGGTTATCCCTTCCACAGACTAGTGACTCCTTTGTGTCATCCATTCCCTTTTTTCCTAGTGGGAGATTTTACTGGGATCTTCATTTCCTACTCCATTACTGAGTATTTTGGGGGTGGGAAGAGAATACCATGTCGGCTTTTTTTCCTAGGTTGCTAGGTCATAGAAAGGTGCATCTGAACCTGATGACAAGAAACCTCCATCACTTGCAGTTTCTGGACACTGAACTTAAATGCATGAATGGATGAGACTTCAGGGAGAGGATGAATGAGTATGATGTGTGAAAATAAGAGTAATAGTTGTAAAAGAACACTTACTTGATATTTTTATGAAAATAGAGGGTAGAGAGTAGTAGTAAGTTGTGTGTTTATCAAAACAAGTTCCTCTTGAACATACACCTAGATTAAATTCAGTCTTCCTTGCAGTTAGATGTGACCATGTGACTAAATTCTGGCTCACAGAAGGGGAGCCAAAGGACGAGCTATTTCCTGACTTGAGCTATGGAACTCTGCATAAATCTTATGTTTTCTTTCCCAATTTGAATTATTAGTATTATTACAGACTTTCAAGGAATAAATAAGTGAAGGATTTGAGTCCATTGAATGACTGCATGTAACTATAAACTTTTATAGGCCTGGGATGTGAAAAGAAAAGACTTTATCACATTAAGCCATTGAGAATTTGAGATTATTTCTGGTATAGCAATTAAAGTTACATTAAGAAATATGTAATCATCATAAAAAGTGGAGAGGGATGGCAGCTTTTAACTGTATCACAGAACCTATAGAAGCAAAAGAAAAATTTAAGATTTTAGATTCTCAACTCAGGTCACAGTTAATAGGAGAACTAGAAAGTCTTTATGAATGTCCTAAAAGAATTTCTTATCTTTTGTAATCTTAATAGGGCCAATGGGGCCTATAACCTGTCTCAAATTTATCCTGTGGGAAGCAGAATTACAACATAGTTAATTTACTTGTCTCCTTGGGTCTCACGTTAAAGAAGTGGCTGAGAAAGGGTGGGCCTCTTAGGAATTAGAACAGGAATGTATGTATATATTCAGATAACCTTGACCAGTCCAATTTCACTGAGCCTCTCGGACACCAAAAGTACCCTGTTATAAACTCACTTAAGGCAAGCAACTTTCAAAAGGATCTTAATACCCCTGAAGACATCACACCAATTCTATTGGCTTTCAAATCTATAACAAAGGACCCCAGAACATCCAAGGGGAATTAGTGTAATGCGTGATGTGGGGGAAGATAATTCTTAAACCTAAATTATTGCAAACTTTTATTCATCTATATCAATAAAATCCCAGAGAGTATATGTGGGGGATCAATTATAGAAGTATTTGGCCAAAGAGAAAAGAGCAGAACTTTGGACTGGGCTGAATTTACTTATATGACTTTATTTTTCATAGACTTACTAGATTCCATGTTTTAGGTGTAGGAATGAGTAGTGAATCAGATTGCTTTCTTGGTTGGTTGACTGTAACCTGGAATAAATTATGACCTACATTAAGTTAAGTCAATATTTCAGAATTTCCTTGGTAAAGTACAAAGAAAGGAATCCAAGGATTCAGTGAGAAAGGAAAATTGGACTGGATTTATTATATGCAACCCAATATATTTGTGAGAAATATATTTGTGAGGGAATATCTGCATCCTTTAAACTCTCTGTAGTAGCTTATTCAGCAAGCTGGGGGTGGACATTAGTATGAAATTCCATTGAAATGGGATAACAGGACCTTGATGGGATCCTGGAGTGGCAGTACTCAACCATGTAGAAAAATGGGTGTGATTACCAAATGGGTAGCAAGATCCTGAAGCATGAAAGTGATTATGATACAGTATTGTTGACTTGAAGATAAAGAAGGTCACATGTCAAAGAAATGGTGACCTCAGTCTTATAACCTTAAGAAACTGAATTCTGCCAACATCAGAATATTCTTGGAAGCAAATTTTTACCCAGATCATCCAGAAAGAAACACAGTCCTATCTTGATTTAAGCACTATGAGACCCTGAGCAGAGAATCCATTTATGTAGTGCCAGGCTTCTGACCTCCAGAACTAGGAGCTAATCAATGGATATCATTTTAAGTCACTAAATTTGTGGTAATTTGTACGTAGCAGTAGAAAACTAATTCATTATGTGATCCATTAAGCTCTAATGTCAGATGTATACAGTAGTACTCTATCAGCAAATGGAAATGTGTCCTGCTGGCTTAAGTGTAAGTCACTGTAACTTGCCAGACACTTGCTACAGCTACAGTGCAACCTGTCTCTTCAAGTTCCACATCTG
The DNA here is from genome assembly GCA_004023785.1 of Mungos mungo. Classification (NCBI taxonomy): domain Eukaryota; kingdom Metazoa; phylum Chordata; class Mammalia; order Carnivora; family Herpestidae; genus Mungos; species Mungos mungo. The sequence goes on along the minus strand of PISW01015359.1, from coordinate 13,044 downwards.
GCCTCACGGAGAGTTTATCTATGATTAGCTGACTAAAAATAGCACACCAGGATCTTATGTACAGAAGGTTTTACATGTTATGTTGGCAACAATCTGAAATATAGGCATTACAGTCCTACTCAAAGATGGCCAGGAAAGATTGGGGGATAGGAAGAACGGAAAGACTCCTAATGAACTGAACACCTATATGTTCAGTTCAATTTAATGAACAGTGGCTAGAGGTGTGGAATTATAGCTGTTTATGGGAAAGTGCTATTTTGGCTAAGTGATCAGTGTCCTGGAAAACATGATTAGAGAATTGCTGTGAAAACTAGTATGGAGAAGAGATATGTGGATGGAATTCTCAGAGTGTAAAGATGTTCCTAAGTGTACCAACACCCACCAGAGGATACTGACTCAGTAGAAGCTTGCAGTATTCAGGTAGACAAGGTGACCCCATTCTGTGAATGTCAAGCATCCTCTTTCCTCAGCTATCCTTGTGCTTACACCATGAGCTCATTACCATAATATTCATGACGATAGGAAGAGGGGTCAGCTATAGATAAATAAAGTGCATGTCCATTCCCCAAGTCAGCTAAGGTTATTGCCACTGATGAATTCCCAGCTTGCCAGTGGTAGAGGCAAGTGGTAGAGGTGATATGACACTGTTTCCTGGGAGGTCAGTCAGTCTCCAGATGGCAGTTGATTACATTTGACCTCTTTCATTTTGAAGGAAGCAATCATATGTTCTCTTTGGAATTGCACTAAGTCTGAATATAGATTTGCCTTTCCTATCCACAGCCATGCACCACCATGCCAGCACCACCATGTGTTGACTTTCTAAATGCTGTGTTTACTGCCGTGTCTGACAAAATAACATTTTTATAGGAAAAGTAGTGATAAATGAACTTCAACCCAGAGGATATAGAGGGTTTACCATGAACCAAATTAACCCCTGTAATGGAAGAATGGTTTAATAGAAGAATGGAATAACTTATTAAAGACACAGTAATAGTCTCAGTTGGATGATAAGAAATGGCAATATTGTGGTACAATCCAAAAGATGCCCTATATCCTCAGAACCAGTGACTGGTGTGGTGTGGGAGTGAAGGCATCTCCTTTCACTAATAACACATTCATAAGCATTTTGTGTTCTGTTCCCATGGCTTTGGGCTCTAATGCCTTAAATATGAAGAGGAATGTTTTCACTAGAAGACATAATGACATTTTTATTGTGATGCAGGCTATCCGGGTCTGAGGAGCTAGAGGGGTTCCCACAGGACCAGCCAAGAATGCCCTTGGTCTCACACAGGATAGAAATCAAATGTGAGCCAAGAGGAAATGAGAAAAGAGTATATTAAAGATATACAGAGAGTATAGATATGGACAGGCTGTTTAGGAGACTCAGTAGGGAAAGAAGACTGAGTATCTACTTTGCTTGGGGGCTAGGGCTTTTATTGAGGATGGTGATCTGGCGCACATGTCTTTTCAGGTATCCAGGAAGAAAGAGGAGTTTTAGGTGTCCTCCATAAGTCACTTATACCCTAAAGCCAGGGGTCTTGATGAATCAATGTCCTTGGAAAATATTCATGATAACATTGCCCAGTCACTCCACAGACCTTATCTATTGTGTTTGAAGACTCCAAAGAAATCATTAATTCCTTGACCTTTACAAAAAGGTCATACATTCTATGTTTTATAATATATGTAAAGTAGGGGTGTAGGTCCTAGTGAGAATAGAAGCAGGAAAAGGAGAAAAATAGAAGCAGTTTTTCATGGTGTCCCTTTAATTTCCCTGACTCAATTGGACAAGAAGTTGTCACTTCTGTGTGGCCCCTTCTGTCTTCTCACATCACTGAATAAAAAATTAGAGAGTTAAAGTACTTTGTAGAGTGATGAATCCCAATCTTAAATATAAAATTGGCTAGTGAGGATAAGATTGCTGGATGAAATCAGTTTGTCCTGTTAAGTTTGCCTTTCAGGGAACTGATAAATGCAATAATTGGGACATATTTACATTAAATAATGATTTGTTATTTATCCGAAATTCAAATTTAACTGGTTTTCCCATGTTTGTTTTTCTGAAAGCTGGAAACTTTTACTAGGTTTAAGGTAAAGTATTTCTGGAAACCAAGGGATTCTCAGGTCTTTCCCCGCCCCCCCCCCTTTCTAACCATTTTAGTTCACATCCTCACTATCATACAAACTATTGAAATAGCCATAACAAACCTGCTTGGCTTTGGTTTTTCCTGCACAATCCTGTATACCAAGAATATAAAAGTCAACCTAAAATAGCTAACATACCATATCATTCCTCTGCTCAAAAAGCATCAAGGACTCTTCTTTCCTACAGAGATAAAGTTCAAACTCCTAAGCATTGAATCAAAGCCTTTCATGCTTCATGCTCTTTTCCCACAACACCCTTAACTGAACTCCTTAATCCAACCAGGGATATTTTCTTCACTGATGCATGTTTTCTCACATGAACTTATCTAAATCTGGATTTAAAGTTCCCCATTTGTAAAGTTTCTCTTACCATTCAAATAAAATAACTTCCACTGAAATAATACAATAAGATAATATAAGCTTGTATTTATTTCTCCAAATATTTCCAAAATTTTTAGTAATCTCTTTCCTTGGGATCACACTGAACTTTTAAAATATTTTAAATTCTACAAGTTATAAGAGTCAGCAAGTATTATGTATCAGGATTGGTGCTAAACCCTTGATACATGTAAAACATTTATAATCATCAAATATCCAAAATGTATAAGTAGATGCAGATTTTACCTTTATTTTACAAATAAAAAAGCAAAGGAACAAAGAAATTAAGATACTTGCCCAAGGTCATACATATGTAAATGTTAGAGTTGGAATTTAAAACCAGACATTCTGGGGGCACCTGGGTGGTTCAGTTGGTTGAATGTCCTACTCTTGATCTCTGCTCAAGTCTTGATCTTGCATTTGTGAGATCAAGCCCCATATTGGCCTCTGAGCCTACAATGTGGAGCCTGCTTGGGATTCTCTCTCCCCTTCTCTCTCTGCCCTTCCCCCACTGGCACTATCTCTCTCTCAAAATAAATAAATAACTTCAAAATTAATAAGAAGCCGACACTTCTAACTATTCTGTTACATTGTGTCTGTAAAGAATGAATCCTCCCCATTTAAAAGTTGAAACAATATAATATTAAATTTTTCTTTGCAGTTCAGTTACTCATGCAGAGATAACTATTATAACCAGTTTTTTTCAGACTTTTAGACCTATTTTTATATATGTCTACTATGAATGTGTACCCAGAGAGAGAACATACAATTGTTTGAGTATGCTTTAATATGTGTTTGTTTTCATAAATAATTTCCATATATAAATATGTATACAATATGTATAAATAATGACACCATACTGAACATCAGTGTACATGCTTCTTTGAAAATATACTCTGTAGAGTAGATGCAAAGTAAGTGAATTTTTAATTTTAAAGCTTTTATATATAGTCACATTCCCAATAGTAGTATTGATAGTCACTATTAATTTCACCACCAGTAATATTTAATTTTACCAAACTTTATTTTAATGTGATGGATGGAAATTTCAAACTCATTGTTTGTATTTTTTTCCAAATACTAGTAGAGTCAAACTCATTTTCATACATAATTGACCATATTCATATTTCATCTGTGAATTGTCAATTCCTATTTTTTACTTATTTCCACTAGATTATTCATCTTTTTATGACTTTTATGTATATCAGCACACTATGTCTATTGTATATGTTATATATATTTTCCTCCACTCTTCTGTTTGAATTTTAACTTAATTTGCCTCATCTTCTTTTGGTTCTTTATAGTACCTTTTATGTTACAAGGGGTGTTTTTTGTATTTAAATTTTTATATGCCTTGCATCTTGCAATTCATTCTAAACCTAGCACCTGAGGTGATCTTTTAAACATGGAGATGAGATAATGTCCCTTTCCTTCTTACGCCTTACTCTGGCTCTCATTTTGGCCTACACACTCTCCTTTGGTCAATCTCACATGCCTTCTCCATCTCTCTTCTCTTGAAGTCACATGCGAAAATGTTTGCTGGTCTTTTAAACAAGGCTTTCTTCCCAAAATCAGGTGCTTCATACTTGCTGTTTCCTCTGCATGGAATACTCTCTTCTTCATTTCTGTTTGTCTGATGTTATGGGTTGAATAATATCCTCCCAAAAAGATGTGTTGAAATCTTAACCCCCAGTTAGTAGGTGTGCGATGGATGGAAAACAGTATTCAGATCAAAAGACTAGGTAATACTGACACTTTAAGTACAGCAGTGAGAAGGCATCAGAAGCACAGTCAACTAGTGTATTATCAGAATTTTTTAAGGCAGATGACTGAAATAGAGGATTTATTTTCAAGATAAGGCAGGGGTGGGTAGGAGTGGGGTAGAATATTTACTAAAGAGGAAAAATATTTATGAAAAGTTGAATTTTATTTTCTTCTTAATGGAACAGTTGTTAATTTGGCTAAGGAATTTATAGAAAAGAATTGCAAAAACAGTTGGAAATAGAAAAAAGACTAATTATAAGAAGCTAATATATTTCTCCTTTATTTGCATATATTTATAGTGCAAAAAAAGCTGTTGCTGTCATATCAGGGATATTAATGGTGCATTAATTTTAAAAACATAATTTTAGGTGGAAATTAGAAGTTGTAACTCGTTGCATTCTTATTTACTGAGGTAGTATATCAGGGAGGATTCAGTCACAGAGTCAGAACCACATGAATAAAATGAAAAAAATAAAAAGGATATATTGTATTACTAAGACTTCTACTCTTGTGGGAGCCAGTGAAAAATCTCTGGAAGGCTGTTGTCTCTGTTCCTGGAGGTTGGCCTGAAATTACGTGTTGGTCAGCAGGGCTGCCTATGAAGTGGGAGAAAGAGGGCGGACTAGAATCCATGAAAACAAGCTAGAACCCACCCTTGACCCTCATTGTTTCCAATCTTGAGTAACCTTCAGGAGAAGCTGGCGCTTTTCCCCATAGCACTCCTCACCTGACTGAATCAGGATTTACAGAAGCTAGAGGAGGAGGTCCCTCAGAAGTGGAAGGAGGGTCAAATAAAAAAAAAAAATCCAGGTTTAGGAGGGAGAGACTTCATCTGAAAGTGACCAAATTGGGTTTAACTTTCCCCTCAGCTGGACTAAATGTAAGACAGTTTTCTTCCTGATGCTAGGTCCCTGAGCTCCTTTTTCTTAGTACCCTTACTTTCAAAAACTTAGAATTGTAAACTCTTTTTCTACTCTTCAGAAATATATGTAATTCTTCTCCCAATCTCTTGGCAGTTTTGTCACCCTGGGAATGACTTTCTCAAAGATGGAGGATCATCTCTTTGACATGTAAACAGTGAAGGAGATAACATTTCTATGTCCCAGTCTTTATGGGAAGGTAGGATCCTTACTTCAGTCAGCACCAATTAGTGCACACTGATGGCCTACACACACACACACACACACACACACACACACACACGCAAACTCAAGAAAGCCCAATGTGCTGGACACATCCCATTGACCAACCTCCCCCTCAACAGCCTACAGTACTTTTCTAAGAGCTCACATCAGCACCTACGAGTCTCCTGCCTTTTGTTTCAGTAGAGTTGAGTTCAATCCCTTTCTCCTACTGCAATAAGTTGGATAAATTCTTCCTCATCTATTTAACTTTGTCTGGTGTAGTTTTTATTTGACAAAAGAATTAGTACAAGGGGGAAGGGGAGGGAAGGGACAACTGCAATAGGGAGAAAGCTGTGTCCATAAGATCTCAAACATCTCAAAAGTTAGGCAGAAGGGTTTTCTTTTACAGAGAAGAGTAAACAGGGCTAGAAAGAAAAGGAGGTGGGGAGGTGGGATGAAAGTGTGGCAGATAGTAGAACATACTGTTTTACTCCGAGGCCAGCTTACTCTCAGAAGTGGTTGTTAGAGCACATTTCTATGTTGGACACAGTTGAGGGACCTGGGGAGGAGAGAAGTTTAATCAAAGTTTGGTTAGCAAGCATTTTGTTCCCAATGATCCGTGGGAACAAGCAGTTTAGCTAATTAGTTAGGACACAAGGTTCTGGGTCTGGCCTTGTCATACGTAGACATGGGGCCCATCTGGAAGTCTCATCTAAGTCATAGGTAAGAATGGTTCTTTGCAGTAAGCTTATTTCTCAGGAACACACAAGAGTGTGAGGGGGTGGGGAAGATTTCATAACCATCTCTGTTTTGGGGAGTAGAGGGTGCAGCTGGATTCATATTATATGGATTCAGCTGCAGGTCTGGCTGTTGCCCCACACCTACAAGTTGAGCCAGCAGATCAGCAACGAGGTGTGAGACCTGCAGAGAGCCCTGGTACCCCACACTGAGCTTTCAGCTGACGGGGCCTGTTGTTTCCTTTCTACTTGAGTCTCATAGAGATTTCTCCTGTGGCCAACCATATAGCGAATGAAATTCTGGGAAATACGGTTTCAGCTTTGATAAGTCGATACAATACAAAATGAACCTAGTGAATAAAATTGGAAAAAAAGAAACCCTCAAAAACAAAGCAAAACAAGCCAGTGTGATTCTGAACAACTTGAGAGAATAATATATCCTGGTAAGGGAATTCCAATTATATATGAATTCAAAAATCATAATAGATAGGGTGATATGTCAATGGAAATTGCCATTTATTTCAGAAGCACCCTTGGCTGAGTTAAGTGCAATGTCCTTGATGTGCCTATGGTACTTACAACTGATCTTGTTAATAGTTGTCACTTTCCATTGTAATTTCTTTCTCTTGTGTGGATCTTTTAAGCTAGGACTCGTGAGGTCAGAAGAGTTCGCATTGTTTTTCACTAGCACACAAAATTATGCCCTATCTATAGAAGGAGCTCACTCATTATAGGCTTGCTGAAAGAATAGCTGGATGAGGTAGTGATTTCTGGAAGGTGAACATTGAATTCAGGACTTTAACAAAAATATTATGGGAAAGGAAATAAACAACTTATATAAAAAATTAGTATTGACTTACTTTAAAATTTTTTTTAAATGCTTCTTTATTTTTGAGAAAAAGAGAGAGAGAGTGAGTGCTTGAGCAGGGGAGGGACAGAAAGAGAGGGAGACACAGAATCTGAAGTAGGCTCCAGACTCCCAGCAGTCAGCCCAATGCAGGGTTCTAACCCACGGACCCTGAGATCATGACTTGAGCCGAAGTCAGATGCTTAACAGACTGGGCCACCCAGGCACCCCTGAATATTACCTTACTTTTTGATGTGGCCCAGCATTCTGATCAAAGACAAGCGTGTACTGGTGCTTTGAGTTTTTTAGTGAAATGACCCTAGAGTCACAGTCGACTAGGACAATTGTTTTGTACCCAATGGTTACAGATTACAGAACTCTTTTAAGCCAGGATCACTGAGGTAGAAGATTCCTTTTCAGAATGGAATTCTTTTCAACATTTATTCTTTTGGTGCTTTTTTATTTCATTTTGTTAAAAAGTACTATGGCTCATACACATTAACACCTCTTTCTGGGGGGAACCATGATAATGCAGTACCTCTGTAGTACGTATGTATACATGTCTATAATATGTGTGTATCTATCATATTAGAATCGCTCTGCCTTTTTCTCATCCTGAGCCTGACACTGTCTCTGCCGTATTCAAAATGCCATCCAGTAGGCGCCTATCCTGCACCTGATAGAACCCAAACAAACTTTATTCTCCCTTTTGCCTATTCTAAAAAGCTTATCATATTTATGTCTGAGTTGTTACCTATTTCCCTACTTATCATCGTCCTATCTGCTGTTCTCAATCATGCAGACCTGTGTCTTCTCAGAGCTTTCTAGATTCTTAGCTTTCATGTAAGAGAATCATTTTCCCCTCACTCTTACAGGCATTGGTAGTAACCAGAAAGACCACAAACTCTCTGATTGTAACATAAATGGTGTTTTTATCCCAAGTCCTTAATGTTGTTCTGCCCCAAATCTTTTCTTTTCAAAGCCCCAATTAGCCCATTCCAGTGAGTTTCCACTTAATTCAATATCACTGTCTCTATGTCAGTATACTATTTCTTAATATTTCTGATAATAAATTACAGTTACTATTTAATGATTTAATAAGTGGCATTAATGATCCCTGTGCTGTAGACACTTTTTTTAATAATAGTTTATTATCAAATTGGTTTCCATATAACACCCAGTGCTTCTCCCCACAAGTGCCCCCCACTCCATGACCCTCACCCTCTTCCCCTCCATTTCCCTTCAGCCTCTGTTCGTTTTCAGTATTCTATAATCTCTCATGATTTGTGTCCCTCTGTCTCCCCAACTCTCTTTCTCCCTTTCCTTCCCTATGGTCCTCTGTTAGGTGTCTCCTGTTAGACCTGTGAGTGCAAACATATGGTATCTGTCCTTCTCTGCCTGACTTATTTCGCTTAGCATGACACCCTTGAGGTCCATCCACTTTGCTACAATTGGCCATATTTCATTCTTCCTCATTGCCATGTAGTACTCCATTGTATATATATATCACATCTTCTTGATCCACTCATCAGGTGATGGACAGTTAGGCTCTTTCCACGATTTGGCTGTTGTTGAGAGCGCTGCTATGAACATTGGGGTACATGCATCAGCACTTCTGTATCCCTTGGGTACTTTTAAATGTGATTTTCAAGGCTGAATTATGTAAAGCCCACAAAAACTGTATGAGGAGGATGTTATTATCCTTGCTTTACAGATGAGAAAACTAAAACCTGGAAAGTTTAGGTAATTTACTCATTATAGCTAAGAAGTGTCAAACTCAGTACTCAAACCTGAGAACTCTGGTTCCAGAGACCAGACTCTTAGCCTCTATACTACGTTGTCCTTCATGATAAGAGAATGAAAAAGAAAAAAATGAAAGAAAAAAAAGTCAGATACAGGGTATGACAAAAACTGAAAGATTAAGATAAAGACTTGGGGCACCTGGGTGGCTCAGTTGTTTAAGTGTCTGAGTCTTGATACTGGGTCAGGTCATGATCTCATGGTTCATGAGTTCGAGCGCTGCATCAGGCTCTGTGCTGACCACGTGTAGCCTGTTTGGGATTTCTCTCTCTCTCTCTCTCTCAAAATAAATAAATAAACTTAAAAATGTTTTTTTAAAAAGAAAAAAAATCTGCAAGCATGAAAAATGACACAGAATGACAGTAATCAGAGAGAAGGACAACATGGAGAGTGATAGAAATGCATATACTCAGAGAGGCAGAAACAGAGATAAAAACATTGTCACAAAAACAGCAGCATAGAGGTAGGAATTCCAGCTTGAAAAAAGTAAATAGCTAAAACAATCGTTAGACATATTAAAACAACTAAACATAGATAAAGCAGTTAACATTTAGATAAATGTGTTCTATGGATAAGAATGATGAGGAATAATTTTTTAAAAAATGTGGAGAGAGAATCTTAAAATGAGTAGCTTAGCAACGGTAGACCAGTGACACATTTAAGAAATAGTGGCAATATTCGCTGTTTGTAGGGAGATTCTGAAATTTTTCTTTTTTAAGTGACTTGGTGGCATGTATGCTAACTAAACTTGGAAAGAGACATGATTTGGAACTGAGTGAGCTGTAGTCTCTAAATTGCTTGCACAAGAGTCACTCCAGTGACACCCTCAATGTGCTAATTTAATACCAGAAAAATGTACAGACTTCTTTTAGGTCACAGTGGTTGTTAGTAACTTGGGAATGAGTAGACCTGTAAAAAGCCTCCACAGAAAAAATGTTCTGGTTCGTGGAGCAGCGGGGACACGTGTATAAACTGATGGAGGAAGGTCTGATATTCTTTCCATTTTTAAAAATATATTTTCTAAGTATATTTACTTATTTTGAGAGAGAGAGAGAGAGAGAGCACATGAGCTCGAGCAGGAGGTGAGCAGAGAGAGAGGTAGAGAGAGAATCCTGAGCAGTGCCGGCACCATCAGAACTGAGCCCAATGCAGGTCCCAACCTGATAAACTGTGAGATCATGACCTGAGCTGAAATCAAGAGTCAAGATACTTGACCAACTGAGCAACTCAGGGGCCCCTCTTTCTATTTTTTTCCACAATTTTTGTTCCTGAAGTGTGGATGTGACTACAATAAAATATTAGTGTCACCAACCTGGTGGCTGCTACTACTATCAGTTGTCAGGTGTGGTTTTTGTCCTGCAGACGGCACAGAAGGAATGGGCAGAGATCACTGCCTGTTTCCCCAGCATCTCAGACCAGCTATTGGGCACCTCTGTAGTTGAAGGTTTTGTTCTGCAACTTACTTATGCTCCTTCATTCATGCATTCGAACATGGACTAACAATTTTCTTCAGAACTTTATTGGAGTATAACTTAAGTACAGCAAACTACACACAGTTCATGCTTATTTGCAATCTCATATTTATGAATTCATCTACTTACAAAAACTTATTGTTATCCCCAAATCAATGTTCATGGCTCTTTAGCAGTCATTCTGACAGGTAGAGAACAGAAAAGCACTTGAAAAATTTGCTCTGTCTTCATGTTTCTCCTCCTATCATAAATGTCCTTTTGGTGGGTCTACCAGTAACACATTGTTCACATTTTTGTGCTTTTTGTTAGGATTTTGCTGTTTAAAATGGTCTCTCAAGCCAAATGCTGAAGTGCTATCTAGTGGTCCTAAGTGTAAGAACATTGTGATGTGCCTGACCAAGAATATATGTAGTTTAGATAAGGTTTGTTGAGACGTGAGTTCTAGTTTCTGGCTCTGAGTTCACTGTTAACGAATCAACAATATGATACATCCCAAAAAGGAAGAAGAAATTTGTCAATCTGTATGTGAGGCTGCCTCAGAAAGTACTACAGTAATATCTATAGACAAAGCTATAGAAAACATGGAAAAAGTAGCTAAATTTGTGGACTCATGAGAGGATGACTGATAGAAAAAAACTATGGTGAGGCTGAAAGCCAAAGAGATTTATGTCAGGAAAATGTTAAACCCTCCTTGACTAGGCTAGCTGGCTTCCATGTTTCAAAAGGTGATATCATGTGTTAAAATGATTAAAGAAGACAATTTAAGTGACATAAACAAACATTATTTAATGCTTCATGGAATGGCACTTTCCACTCTTAAGAGTTCAGAGAACTTCAAAGTAAGGGAAAAGGTTTCAAGTTTTTATAAAAGAGGCAAGCAGGGAAACAAGGAAGTACTCAGCTCAAATTGATTGGCTGGGTTTGCCTATCTGATCTTGTTATGGATATCAAGAAACAAGGGAGTTAAGTATCGAGCCCAGAGTTGGCTTGGCGTTTGGGGATTGGCTGACAGGATATACTGTGTTTCTGGTTTAAAGGAGTGTTTACCTAAGTTTCAGTTTGCTAACTGCTAATGTGTATCATCTGGGAAGGAGTGACTCCAACTTGGGGCTAGAAATTCATTTGAACATGTGAAAAAAATGTTAAACTAGTATATGAGGTAAATTCTGCAGATGAGGAGGCTGTGGAAAAATTTTAGAAGTACCTGTGTTGTACAGGAAAAGGGTACTATGGAAGAACAGATGTTCAGTGCTGAGGTGACAGGCTTATTTGACAAGAATGTTGGTAAATAAACCTATATAATGCAAATGGCATCTTGTTTGACCAAAACATTGTAAGCAGAGGCTCACAGGAACTTAATTTTTATTTTCCCAAGAGCGATAGTTGCATACTCTCTCATTCATTCAATATTTGTGATGACTCTATAGAAAGTAACTACTATGAATAACAAGATTTGACTGTATTTAAAATATAGAAGTTAGTCAATTCATATTGCATGTATACACATACATATTTGTGGATATGCATATGTGTGTGTACACTTACAGGTGTATCTGTTATGCATATATGTATTTATACATGAGAAATAATCATAAGATAATGAGACATTTATATCACAACCAAAAGTTTATATGCCCTTCTGCAATTTTTCTCTCCCTTCACCATCATCTCATCTCCAATCACTTAATTGATTTCTGAATCTATAAGTCAGTTTGTTCCAGAATTTTATATAAATTTAATATATTTTTTTAAAAAAATCTGGCTTGCTCTGGAAAACAGTGTGGAGGTTTCTCAAAAAATTAAAAATAGAACTACCCTATGACCCAGCAATAGCACTGCTAAGAATTTACCCAAGGGATACAGGAGTGTTGATGCATAGGGACACATGAACCCCAATGTTCATAGTAGCACTTTCAACAATAGCCAAATGGAAAGAGCCTAAATGTTCATCAACTGATGAATGGATAAAGACGATGTGGTTTATATATACAATGGAATACTACTTGGCAATGAGGAAGAATGAAATCTGGCCATTGGCAGCAACATGGATGGAGCTGGAGGGTGTTATGCTAAGTGAAATAAGTCAGTCAGAGTAAGACAGACACCATATGTTTTCACTCATATGCAAAACAGGAGAAACTTAACATAGGACCATGGGCAAGGGGAAGGGGAAAAAAAGTTACAGAGAGAGAGAGAGGCAAACCGTAAGAGACTCTTAAATACTGAGAACAAGCTGAGGGTTGGTGGGGGGTGAGGAAGAGGGGACACTGGGTGATGGGCATTGAAAAGGGCACTTGCTGGAATGAGCACTGGGTGTTGTATGGAAACCAATTTGACAATAAATTATATTTTTTTCTTTTTTTCCCATAATATTTTATTGTCAAATTGTTTTCCGTACAACACCCAGTGCTCTTCCCCTTAAGTGCCCTCCACCATCACCACCACCTCTTTTCCCCCCTCCCCCTTCCCCTTCAACTCTCAGTTCATTTTCAGCATTCAATAGTCTCTCAAGTTTTGCATCCCTCTCTCTCCCCCATTCTTTTTCCCTCTTCCCCTCCCCCAGGTCCTCCATTAGGTTTCTACTGTTTTCCTGCTAGACCTATGAGTGCAAACATATGGTTTCTGTCCTTCTCTGCCTGGCTTACTTCGCTCAGCATGACACCCTCAAGGTCCATCCACTTTCCTACAAAGGGCCATATGTCATTCCCTCTCATTGCCATGTAGTACTCCATCGTGAATATATACCACATCTTCTTGATCCATTCGTCAGGTGATGG
>PISW01015358.1:0-17201 GCA_004023785.1 Mungos mungo | reverse complement strand
TTAGAAAAGCTGTCATTATATAGGCTTTTCAGGGCGGGGAGAACAAGGTAGCTGACTACGTCAGACACCAGGTAAACAGTGTCAAATGCATATCAAAAAGCGCCCCGACATTGCCTTCAGCAATCTTGGGGGATGGAGAATTAACACTGAATATGGTTTTGATCTTTAGTGTACCCTGGCCCTTTTGCGTCTATCCCAGTGGGACAGACGCCACCAAAGTTATTTTGGCAATCTCTAGCCTCCAGATGCAAATCTCGTTTACTGGCTCACTCAGCAGAGTGAATATCCTTGCCTTGAGACAGACAGAAACATGGCGGTCCCCGACAACAAATAACCCTGAATAGCCAAAGCAATCCTGAAAAAGAAAAGCAAAGCTGGAAGCATCACACTTCCGGGTTTCTAGGTATATTACAATGCTGTAGTCATCAAGACAGCATAGTACTGGCACAAAGAGAGACACATAGATCAATGAAACAGAATAGAAAACCCAGAAATGGACCTACCACTGGTCAACCAGTCTTCAACAAACCAGGAAAGAATATCTGATGGAAAAAGACAGTTTCTTCAACAAATAGTATTGGGAAAACTGGACAGCAACATGGAGAAGAATGAACCTGGACTGCTTTCTTATACTATCCACAAAAATAAATTCAAAATAGATGAAAGAGCTAAATGTGAGACAGGAAACCATCAAAATCCCAGAGGAGAACAAAGGAAGCAATTTTTTTGACCATGGCCATGGTAACTTCTTACTACACAGTTATCTGGAGGTAAGGGAAACAAAAGCAAGAATGAGCTATTGGGACTTCATCAAGATAAAAAGTTTCTGCACAGAGAAGAAAACAATTAACAAAACTAAAAGGCAGCCTGCAGAATGAGAGAAGTTATTTGCAAATGACATGTCTGATAAAGGGTTAGTATCAAAAATCTATAAAGAACATACTAAACTCAACACTCCGAAACTGAATAATTCAGTTAAGAAATGGGCAGAAGATAAGGATAGACACTTTTGCAAAGATATCCAGATGGTCAACACACAAATGAAAAGATGCTCAAAATCACTGATCATCAGGAAACACAAATTAAAACCATGATGAGAAGTCACTTCACACTTGTCAGAATGACTAAAATTAACAACATTGGCGAGGATGTGGACAAAGTAGAACCTTCTCACACTGTTGGCAGGAATGCAAACTTGTGCAGCCAATGTGGAAAACAGTATGAAGCTTCCTCAAAAAGTTAAAAACAGAATTAACAGCAACCGCTCTACTAGGTATTTATCCAAAGGATACAAAAATACAGGTTCAAAGGGGGTATATACACACCCCAATGCTTATTAACAGCATCATCAGCAATAGCCAAACTATGGAAAGAGTCCAAGTCTGCATCAACTGATAAATGGATAAAGAAGATATATATATATATATATACACACACACACACACATATATGTATAAACGCACACACAATAGAATATTACTCTGCCATAAATAGAATGAAATCTTGCCATTTGTGATGATGTGGATGGAGCTAGAGTGTATTATGCTGGGTGATATAAGTAAGCTAAAAACATATACTATATGATTTCATTCACATGTGGAATTTAGGGAAAAAAAGAGGGGATGCAAACCGTAAGCGACTTAACAACAGGGAACAAACTGACAGTTGATGAGGTGGGAGATGGGCTTAATCGGTGATAGGTATTAAGGAGAGCACTTGTTACGATGAGCACTGAGTGTTATACATAAGCGATAAATCACGACATTCTACTCCTGAAACTAGTGTTATACTATATGTTAACTATCTAGAATTCAAATAAAAATTTCAGAGAAAAAAATACAGCAGAATTAACAAACTCTATTCAAAGGAAGCTTCTTCATTCATTTGTTCATTCACTCTGTAAATTGAATGTCTGATATATGGCTATGTGCTTGATATTGTGGTAGGCTTTGGGGATGCAGATTTTTAAAATATTATGGCTCATTGCTGTCTAAGAGTTCAGGCAGTTGGAGACCAAATCACTGCCATGCATCTATGTGGTAGAACAGAGGGGTTTGCCCTGGTGCCACAGGAGTATATTGGCAGTTTAATACTGCATTGCCCATAGCCCTCCTAAACTCCCAGGTAACAATTGTTGATGCCATTGAAAGGCAATTTATTCAGTTCATCTCCTTACTATATAGTGTCTAAGCACAATCAAAATATGGTATCCTATGACATCAAGATTGAACTGAATTGTTTTTCACCTTTATATCTGGTAGGATACTACCATAAGAAAGTAAAACTTTTCAAAGTAGACCTTTAAATCACTTTAAAGTTTCCTAACAGTTAAAAATACGGATGAAAGGAGGGGGGAAAGAAGGATTTTATGTATGGGAGGGCATTCATAATAACTAATTAAATAAAAAACAGGGGTGCCTGAGTGGCTCGGTCGGTTAGGTGTCCAACTTCGGTTCAGGTCATGATCTCACAGTTTGTGGGTTCGAGCCCCATGTTGGGCTCTGTGCTGACAGAGCCTGGAGCCTGCTTCAGAGTCTGTGTCCCCCTCTCTCTCTGACCCTCCCCTGCCCACACTGCTCTCTCTCTCTCTCTCAAAAATAAATCAAAAACATCAAAAAATACTTTAAAATTTTGGCCTTAAAATGATACTGGAACCTCATAACAGTGTACACAATTATTAATGCTTTGTGTTTCTAGAACACTTTAAAAACATGGGGCACTTGGGTGGCTCAACAGGTTAAGGATCCAACTTTGGCTCAGGTCATGATCTTGCAGTTTGTGAGTCTGAGCCCTGCTTTAGTCTCTGTGCTGACAGCTCGGAGCCTGCTTCTGATTCTCTATCTCCCTCTCTCTCCAACACTCCCCTGCTCATACTCTGTCTCTCTCTCTCTCTCTCTCTCTCAAAATAAGTAAACATTAAAAAATCTTTAAACAAACACTTTAAAAACAATTAATATATTTTAAAGCAAAATCAGCCATTCAGTTGAGAAGATCTAAAAACTCAAATTGCCAAATTAAAATAAAGAAAGAAATGTTTTTATCATTTATATTGAGCCAGGAATTCTACTTCTTGTAACGGTTAATACTGAACTTAATAAAGATGAGAGTTATTTAGCTATTGAATTTACCTTTAACTCTTGTAGTTTAGTATTATTGGGTTTTGCTCTTACAATGTTGGGTTTCCATGATTTATGGCAGGATTAGCCCAAAGTCAATAAAGGGCTATTCTGTAGGGGTTCTGCTTACTCTTGACTACCTCACCTTTTATTGCTTACTCTTTTCTGGTGGCAAGCATATTTTACCTTTACCTTCTATTTCCTAGTTTTCTTTTACAGGACTGGGAAGCGAATAGGACAGAGAGAGAGAGAGAGAGAGAATAGGTCATACCAGGTAGTATAGATTCATTTTCAAACGATATTTGAAAATAATTGAATACAACCTCTACTTTGCAACTTCGAAATAACCTCTTCTTGAAAGAGCTGTTGGAATAAATGTGGGGAGAGTTGATTTGGTCAGACTATTTGTAGGATTCAGATACTGAGATGCTTTTATACTATCTTGAAAGAAATAAAATGGGATATTCTCCACGGACACTTTGGCTGACAGAAAAATTTAAACAGGTATCATGATTAGAAATCTCAACCTCCAATTTCAATTACAACATATGATCGATTTGTGAGATTACTGAAGGCAAATGTCTGGCAGACAGTCAGCCACTGTTTGAGATTAAATTTCACAATGAAATCAACTTGTTGAGAGTACCCTTGCATATGTAATATAAATGCGAACTATCTGCCTCCACATTTTAACTTTGAGGATTTCTTATAGGAGTTCTAAGGGGATTCCTTATGAACAGGTTTAGAATAAAGGCTGTTAATGTTAACTTATGACAAATTGACATTTCACCTATGTGGTAGTTTAAGGAGACCCTATTCAGTGAAACTGTATCACTTTGCTGTATGATACCAAAGGTATCATAACATGAAAGGAAGGTGTTCCTATCAGTGGACTAAAAAAATCTAGGGTAGAATTATTTTTGGTAGTACCAGTAACCTCTCACTAAGCAGTCAGCCTTTCCAAAGTTACTGAGAGTACAGAAAGATAAAGACACTGTCAGGATGGATCCAGGGATTTTTAATTCACCATTTACCCCAGGAGAGCTGCTCACGAGTATAAAAGCTCCTGAGTCAAGGTACCACGAGCCTTATAAACCTCATGTCATCCTTACATCTTTCTTCACTGTGGTTCTCTCAGCCACATCCTCACACATCCACGCCAACTGTGTGTCATGATGAATGTACACAGAGTACGCTGTGCTCTTCCAGAGTGCTACTAGGTGAATTTTGCTAACATGAGGATAGGGTATTAATGATACCGTTCAGTGCTTACGCATAATTAGGTGTATGTCACTCCTGTTGAGTCTTGCTGGTGATTTCACCTATCTTTTGCTTTGGAATAGAAATAGTGTATTCTCTAGAGCACTTGCTTTTTTTTCTCCTCTTAATTAGTGCAAAATAGGAGCTGTATAAACCAATCATGAAAATAGATTAGTCCTTGTTCAAAATGCAGTTATCAACTACTTCTTAATAGGTTTTATAAGAGGAATGATCCCATTAGGAGAGTCTCTTTCAATGGCCACTAATGAGAAGTTCAACAAGTATTATAGTTTTTGTTTAGTCATCAGACAATCTTATTTATTCACAAGATGGTAAAGTATAGGAACTGTATGTTCAAAAAGTCAAAGGCAATGAATTAGTGTTTGTGACAGTTAGTCTTGTATGTCAAATTGTCTGAGTCACAGTACCCTGATACTTCGTCAACCATTATTCTAGATGCTTCTGTGAGGGTGTTTTTAGATGTGATTTACATTTAAGTCTGTAAAGTTTGAGTAAAGCCCATTATCCTCCATAATGTGGGTGGACCCTAGCCATTCAAAATCCTGACTAGAACAAAAGTAATAAAAGTTACTATATAATTCGTAAGTGACAAATGTCAAACACAAATCTGATTCCAAAGTTTATGCTCTCTCCAATTAAATATATTGTTTCACAAGAAGTATAAAAGCTCTAGATGCCATATAACCATTATAATGTAACTATTTTCTACAATATTTTCTCAGTTTTGACTAATATTGACATGACTACCATTTGTTCTTCAAATGTTATGACTGCATAGTTGATATTCTTAGAAAAAATATTATGAATCTTCAACACTGGTGTGTGTATAGTCATCCATATACAATTACAAGGGCTAAAGAACTAGATCCACCAATAAAAGTTAAGACATTTCTATAGTTAGAAATCAGATAAAATACTGGCAGTAGGTTTCACAGGGTATAATGTGAGGAATTGGCAGCTTTCATGAGGGAAATGGCAGCAACATCAAGATGCATGCATTATACACATCCACAGGGAAGTACTTTTGTACTAAGATGAAAAGGAAAATAGTGTTAGTATCTGATGAAGCAAAGACCTCTTGAACTAGCCATGGGCATGCAGAATTATAACCAATGCACCAATATTCAAGTGAGAATCTTTGGAGCATTGTAAATCACTTAAGTAATCTTTTCTCTAAGACTTTCAATTGCCAGCTGTTGTATTTGCTTAATACAAGGTCTATACAATATTTATAATTATAATTCAGTGACTTTATTTTAGGCATCCATATAACTACCCCTTATGATCAGGCTTCTCACTTGATGTTTTTTATTAATTAAATTTTTTAAATATTTATTTTTGAGAGAGATGAGAGGGAGACAGAGAATCTGAAACAGGCTCTAGGCTCTGAGTTGCCAGCACAGAGCCTGACACAGGATTTGTACTCATAAGCGGTAAGATAATGACCTAAGCGTAGGTCAGATACTGAGCCACTCGGTACCCCTGACTTGATTTCTGTGAATTACAGAATTTTCCAGTGCTGTTTATAAACTCTGTTTCCTAATATTTTAGGTATTGTACTTCATTTTGATGTTGTGCTGATAAAGATTAAACCAATGTTTTATTCAGTTATTAAAATAATATTGAATACCTACTATATGTCAGGGTCTATACTAAACCCTGGGGAGATATATCCATATTTATGGATTGATCTATATCAATCGATAGATACAGATATATAACATAGTTTTTGCCTAGAAGATGTTCCAATACATGATCTGATGGGATGGACTCTGTATTAGTCAGATTAGGCTAAAAAGAAAAAAATGAGCCTCAAACATCAGTAATTCACAACAAAGCTTTATGTCTTGCTCAGGCTATTTCCTCATCATTCAGGGTCTTCCTCTTTCCAAAACTAAGACTAAAGTGTAGACATGGTCTGGTATATTGTTGGTTGCCATGGTAGAAAGGAAGATAAATCTGGAGGGGTTTGTACTAGCAATTATATAATCAGCCCTGAAGCAACAAGTCTGACCACAATTCTTGGTCAAAACTATTATGGATACACCCAACTGCAGCAGGTTCAAAAAGTGGAGTTTTCTTTAGGGGTTCTGGTTGAAGATGGCAACATAGGAAGATCCTTCCATGGACACACTAAGTCTATATGTATGGAACAGATTTTCAAACAAAACCTCAAGGCTGTCTAAATAACTCCTACACATTGGGTAAACAAGAAAAAAAAACCCACATTAAAGTGGGCAGGAGATACTGGGACACAATCTCACTATACACCTTACCCCTGGCCCTGCAACCCACAATTAGGAGAGAACTCCAAGCCTGGAGCTTCTTCCTGGGGAGCAAAGGGTTTGAATCTCACATTGGACACACTAACTTTTAAGAGAGACAAACTGCCGAGAGGTCTAGCTTTGAAAAACACTGGAGCTGTTGTTCATAGGCTCCAAAGTCTGCAGTGAATTGGGAAATGTCTCCTACAGGGCTTGTGCACGTGGAGTCACCTGCCCCAGGGCCCTGCTCAGAAGCAGCAGCAGGTCATGCTCAGACTATGAGAGTCTCATTTGCTTATATTAAAATGTTGGCCTGAAGGGCAGGCATCTCATTTAATATACATATGTAGGACACTGCTGGAATGTTTTCTGGGGATGAAGACTGGCTGGCACCATTTCCACATCTTCCTTATGTTTTGCCTCAGCACTCAGGTGCCAACATTTTTTTTTCCTGGCAGATACCATCTTTATGCTCCCTCACCAATGTCTCCCAGAAAGGAGCTTATACACTTGTTGGGAGTCCCAAGTTTTGTGACTGCTACCCAATGGCCACCTCCAGACTGCCTGGGTCTGGTTTCCAACAAGGCTTACGCTTGTGGTGCTTAGGATTGTATGTGTTTGCATACTCTAAAACCTGCTGTCTATGGATATGACTTACAATCAACCTGAATATAGGTGCTGAATCTAGATCCCACCCCCTTTTGGGACACTGATAGGTTGTAGCACATCCTTACACACTAGGGGCTAATAAAAATAAAATAGGCTGCTTGGACGATTATGAAGGTCTGAGGGATAACAAAGAGCTATGGCCGTGGTGAGCAAAAGGTACATCTCCTACATAAGGCCACTCCTTCAAGAGTCTGAGAGGTGCTTGTTTCATCTAATGCATACAGACCAACACGGAGAGTTAAGCAAAATGAAGAAACAGAGGAGTGGGTTCCAAATAAAAGAATATGATAAAGCTTCAGAAAAACTTTAATGAAATGGAGACGTTATATAATAGAAAGTTCAAAGTGATAGTATAAAAATACTATTTGGTATAGAGATACCAAATTCAAGAGAATAGAGAAACACATTGAGAATTTCAATAAAGAAATAGGAAATATAAGAAGGTATCAAACAGAAGTCAAAGAACTGGAGAATACAATAATGAAGTGAAAAATACACTGTTGTGATTCAACAGCAGACTAGAGGAAGCAGAAGACTGAAATCAGTAAATTAAAAAAGCAGAACACATCCAATCAGAGGAACATATCCAATCAGAGGAACATATCCAATCAGAGGAACAACAAGAAAAAAATAATTAAATAACTGAAGATAGCTTAAGAGATTGGTGAAACAACATGAAGTAGACTAACATTCACATTATAGGGGTCCGAAAGAGAAAAGAGAAGAAATAATGCCTGAAAACTTTACTAACTTGGGAAAGGAAACAATTTTGATCCAGAAAATTCCTAAAAAGAGGAACTCTAAAAGACCTCACCCAAACACATTATAATTAAAATTTAAAAAGTTAAAGGCATGGAGAGAATCTTAAAAGCAAAAAGAGAAAAATAACCTATTATGTACAGAGAATCCTCCATAAAATTTTTTCAGCAGAAATGACAAGCCAGAGGGAGCGGCATGATGTAATCAAAGTGCCAAAAGGAGAAAACAAAAACAAAAACCTGCCAACCAAGAAAACTATACCCAGCAAAGTTACCATTCAGAATTCAAGAAATAATAAAGTTTCCCAGACAAGAAAAAACTAAATGTGTTCACCATAATTAAATTGGCTTTTCAAAAAAAAATATTAAAGGGCTTTTTTTAAGTTGAAAAGGAAGGGCTCTAATCAGGAATGAGAAAACATGAAAATATAAATTTCACTGGTAAAGGTAAAAATAAAGAAAAAGTAGTGCATTACTCACTTACAAAGCTAGTATGAAGGGTAAAAGACAAAGTAATAAAAATATTTAAGTACAATAATTAGTTAAGGAATACACAATATGTAAGATATGACATCAAAAACACAAAAAGTGGGATGGGAGAGTAAGAATGTAGAGCTTTAGGCGTGCCTAGGTAGGTCAGGTGGTTAAGCTGAGGTGTTTGGCTCAGGTCCTGATCTCACAGTTCATAAAATGAGCCACATTTTATCTGTGCCAATAGCATAGAGCCTGCTTGGGAGTCTCTCTCTCCCTCTCTGCCCTTTCCTCTTTCATGCACACACACGTGCACTCTGTCTCTCTCTCTTAAAATATGTAAGTAAACTTTAAAAAATGTAGAGGTTTAGATAAGCTTATAATAACTTCAGTACAAACATAAAATAGACTCTTACAAATACATAAGTCTCACAGTAACCACAAAATAAAAATCTTTGGGAAACAAAGAGAAAAAAAAATTTAAACATACCACTCAAAGTCACCAAATCTTTAAGGAAGAGAGCAAGGAGAAAAGAAAGGAACAGAGAAGAGCTAAAAAGCAGCTAGAGAACAAATAACAAAATGGCAATAAGTCCATATGTACCAATAACTAGTTTAATTGTAAATGGGCTAATTCTAAAATCAGAATATAGAATAGCTGAATGAAATAAAAAATAAGACCCATCTGTATATTTCCTAAAACAGACTCACGTCAGATATAAGGAGACACATAGACTTAAAGTGGATAGATGGAAAAATATATTCCATGAAAATGGGAACCAAAAAAAATCTGAGGTAGCTCTACTTACATCAAACAAAATAGGCATTAAAACAAAGATTGTAATAAGAAACAAAGAAGGGTACTACATACTGATGAAGGAGTTAATCCGATGAAAGGATGTAACATTTGGAAATATTTATGCACCCAACATAGAGACACCTAAATATATAAAGGAAAAATTAATAGACCTAAAGAGAGAAATCAACAGAATACAGTAAGTATGGGGTTTTAATGCCCCACTTTTACCAATAGATAAGTCATCCATAGAAAGTCAATAAACCAAACTTAACCTACATGCTAGACCAGATGGACATAACACATATTTACAGAACATTATATCCAAAAACAACAGAATACACATTTTCTTAAGTGCACATGGAACTTTTTCTATGATAGATCATATGTTAGACCACAAAACAAATCTTAATAAGTTTAAGGAGGCTGAAATGAAATCAACTATCTTTTCTGACTATAGTGGAATGCAACTAGAAATTATAAAAATAAAACCTGGAAATTAAACAATATGTAGAGATTAAACAACATGCTCTTGAACAACAAGTGGGTCAAAAAATCAAAAGAAAAAAATAACTTGAGATAAATGAAAGTGGAAATATAGCATACCAAAAACTATGAAACACAGCAAGAGCAAAACCTATGCAATACTTGTAGGAGGGAAGTTCATTGCAATTAATGCCTACATTAATAAACAAGAAAGATCTCAAATAAGCAACCTAATTGTGCACCTTAAGAAATAGAGGAAAAATATCAAATGAAGCCCAAAGTTAGAATACAAGTAATGACAAAAAACAATAGAAAAGATCAATGAAACTAAGAGATGGTTCTTTGAAAAGGTAAACAAAATCAATGAGCCATTAGTATCACCAAGAAGAGAGAGGACCCCCCCAAAAAAAAAACATAAATGAAAGAGAAGTTATAATTGAAACTCCAGAAACATGAAGGATAATGAGACCACTATGAACAATTATACACCAATAAATTGGATAACCTAGAATAGATTAACTTTAAATAAAACACAATCTACCAAGACTGAATCATAAAAAAATGAAAAACCTGAACAGACTGATTACTAGTAAGGAGATTGAATCAGTAATCAAAAACTTTCCAATTAACAAAAGTCCAAGACGAGACAGCTTCACTGGTGAATTCTAACTATTCAGAGAAGGATTAAATTCCAATTATTATCAAACTCTTCCAAAAAATTGAAGAGAAGAAAATGCTTCCAAACTCATTTTCTGAGGCCAACATTACTCTGATACAAAGACCAAAGGCCACAGGCAAATAAAATTATAGGCTAACATCCCTGATAATCATAGATGCAAAATTCTCAATAAAATGTCAAGCATCATAATTCAACAGTACATTAAAAGGATCATATCCTATGATCAAGAGGGATTTATTCTAGGGAGGCAAAGATGATTCCCCTTTGAATCTGATGATTCATTGGCAAATCAATAAATGTGAATACGCTCCATTGACAAAATGATGAGTAAGATTATATGATTGTCTCAACAGAGGCAGAAATCTTTTGACAGACTGATTCGGCACACTCAACCACCATTTATGATAGAAACTCTCAACATAGTAAAGGCCGCACGTGACAAACCCACAGCTAACATCACACTCCATGGTGAAAAGCTGAATGCTTTTTCCCTAAGATTAGAAATAATAAAAGGATCCCCACTCTTGCCACTTATATTCAACATAATATTTGGAAATCTTAGGCAGAGTAAGTAGGCAAAAACAAATTAAAATTGGAAAGGAGGAGGAGGAAAATGGTCACTATTTACAGATGATATGATATTATATTTAGAAACTGTAGAGGACTCCACTAAAGCTCCTAGAATAAATGAATACTGTAAAGTTGCAGGATACAAAATGAATATACAAAAATCTGTTATTTCTATACAATAATAAACTTTCAAGAAGAGAAATTAAGAAAAATATCCCATTTATAAAAAAAAAAATAAGATACACAGAAATGAATTTAACCAAGGAGGTGGTTGATGAAAGAAACTGAAGATGACGCAAATAAATGGAAAGATACACTGTGATCATGGACTGGAAGAATTAGTGTTGTTAAAATTTCCATACTACCTAAAGCACTTTATAGATTCAATATAATCCTTTTCAAAATTCCAATGGCAATTCTCACAGTTTTAGAACCAATTATGAAATTTATATGGAACCACAAAAGACTGAATAGCCAAGCAATCTTTAAATTTTTTAAAATGTTTTTTAATTTATTTTTGAGAGACAGAGAGACAGCATGAGCAGAGGAGGGTCAGAGAGAGAGGAAGACACAGAATCCGAAGCAGGCTCCAGGCTCTGAGCTAGCTGTCAGCACAGAGCCTGACATGGGGCTTGAACCCATGAACCATGAGATCATGACCTAAGCCGAAGCCAGAAGCTAGACACTTAACTGACTAAGCCACCCAGGTGCCCCTAGCCAAGCAATCTTTAGAGAGAAGAACAAAACTGAAGACAGCATGCTTCCTGATTTCAAACTACATTAGAAAACTATAGTAATTAAAATAGTATGGTGTTGGAATAAAAACAGACACATAGATCAATTGAAGAGAATAGAGAGTCCAGAAATAAAAACATGCATAAATGATTAATTTACAACAGAGGAGCAGAGGATATATAATGGAGAGGGGATCATCTCTTCAATAAGTTGTGTTGGGAAAACTGGGTAGCTCCAGCCCAGGAGTGAAACTGGGCCCCTCTCCTACACCATACACAAAACCTAACTCACAATGAATTAAAGATTTGAATGTAAATCTGAAATAATCCAGCTCCTAGAAGAAGACATAAGTGGTCATCTCCTTGACATTGGTCTTGGAGACTATTTTTTTTAATCTGACACCCAAAGCAAAAAAGAAAAAGGAACAAATGCAACTACCACAAATTAAAAAGTTTCTGCACGGCAAAGGAAACTGTCAACAAAATGAAAATGTAACCTACAGAATGGGAGAAAATATTTGCAAATCATATATCTGATAAGGGGATAATATCCAAAATATAAACAATAGCCAGAAGACATCTGATTAAAACATGTGCAGAAGATCTAATTAGACATTTTTCCAAAGAAGATATACAGATGGCCAATAGATATGTGAGAAGATGCTCAGCATCATTAATCATCAGGAAAATTCATATCAAAAGCACGATGAGATATCACTTTACACACATTAGAATAGCTATTATCAGAAAAAGAAATAACAAGTGTTGGTAAGGATATGAAGAAAAGGGAACCTTGTGTACTCTTGGAAGGAAGAGTCACCATAGAAACAGTATGGAGTTTCCTCAAAAAACCAAAAATAAAAGTACCATATGAGCCAGTAATCTACTTCTAGGTATTTATCTGAACAAAAATACTAACTTTAAAAGATAGATGTACTGGGGCACCTGGGTGGCTCAGTCATATGAGCTTCGGCTCAGGTCATGATCTCGCAGTTGGTGGGTTTGAGCACCGTGTCAGGCTCTGTGCTGACAGCTAGCTCAGAGCCTAGAGCCTGTCTTCAGATTCTATGTCTCCCTCCCTCTCTCTCTCTCAAAAATGAATAAAACATCACAAAAAAACAAAAGATATATGTACCTCCATGTTCACTGTGGCATTATTTATGGTAGCCAAGACATGGAAGCGACCTAACTGTGTATCAACTGATGAGTGAACAAAGAAAATGTGTTAAGGTGTAGGAGTACCCTAGGCTTGCCTCGTCCTACGAATATAACTAGATAACTATAAAATCATCCTAAATACCCCCAAAATTGACCTGAAGACCAGTAAAACAAACTCTACAACTAAAGGTAGAGAAGAGGCCATATAAAGGAAGGTGGCAAAGTTGGAGATGTGGTTTGGAAGAGAAACAGATAATAGAGACTGCAGCAGGGAGGGAACCACAGACACAGAAAAGGGTCAGAGGCAGACTAACCCAGGGGAGTATGCAGGATAAATGCATCCCCATATCAGTTGGCTTGGAAAGGGAGAAGGCCTGAATTTTGTTACTTCTGGCAACTGTGGTGCTTAAAGCTTGGCGTTTTAAAGGTCAGCAGGCTTGGCTCAGATTGAGCCTGGAGGGCATTGCACGGATCTTGCAGAGAAGGCAAGCAAACAATCCACAGTGTGGCAATAGCAATCTGAAGAGAACCTGGGGCACACAGTGGGGGGGTTATTTGCTCTTCCCAGACCATGTATCAGAGAGCAGTGTTCACAGAGAGACCCCTCTGGAAACAAAGGAAATGGCTATTGCCATTTTCTTCCCCCACCCTTCGGCATAAGCACAGGGCCACCTGTGGGAACAAATGCAGAGCAGATTCTTGCTAACTAACTAGCTTACACTAAGCCCTGCTTCTCCAGCCCAGTGGGACCACCCTTCACAGTCATGTTTTCCTCAGTCCCAGCTTCACAGGCCTCCTCCCCCAGATAACTGCCCCAAATACCTGCTCACATCACATCTCCTAATGTGGGAGGAGTTTTATGGAGTCTCAGTTCCAGTGGTGGTGGCAACAGGTCTCATTTCACAAGCAGACCAGAGCACACCTAGTTAAAATGAGCCACCTTCAGGATAGGGACCAAACACTGCTCACAATAGGCAAAGAGCCTCTGCAGATGACTGGCCTAAAGGATAAAGCACCCAAGACAAGACAGCAGCGCACGTACATTACACATTGGAGACACTCCCAGTAGCAACAGGCTCTGGGGAACAGGGGACACTACATGGCAGGGCACCACAGGACCTCTTCTTCATAATGCCATTACTCTTAAGAAGAGGAGACATCGCTGACTCTCCTAATGTATAGAAAGAGACACAGAGACTTGGCCTAAATGAAAAGATGGAGAAATTTATTCCATATGAAAAAACAGAACAAGGCCAAGTTCAGAGATATAAAACAGATATAAGTCACATGCATGATGGAGTATTTTAAACAATGATCATAAGAATACTAATAGAACTTGAGAAAAAAAGTAGAATACATGAATGAGACCTTTCACACAGACATAAGGAATAACATAGAGATAAAGGCTCAGTAAACAAAATGAGACACATGTGTGATGGAATGAACATGTTTGATGGAAAAGCAGAGGAATGAACTGGTGACCTAGAGAACAGAGTAACAGAAAGTAATCAAGCTGAAACAAAGAAAAAGAATTATGCAAAATGAGAATAGACTTAGGGAACTCAGTGATGTCATTAAATGTGATAACATTCATATTATACAAGTTACAGAAGAGAAAGAGGGAGAAAACATTCATTTGAAGAGACAGTGGCTGAAATGTGGAGAAGGAAACAGATATCCAAATCCAGGAGGCACAGAGAACCCCCCAAAAAATCAACAAAAGCACATTCACACCAAGACATATTGTAATTAAATTGGTAAAATATAGTGATGAAGAAAAAATTTTAAAAGTAACAAGATAAAAGAAGACAGTTACATACAAGAGAATCCCCATAAGGCTAGCAAGGAATTTTCAGAAGAAACTTTCCAATCCAGAAGAGTGTAGCATGATATATTAAAAGTACTGAATAGGAAAAATCTGCAGCAAACAATATTCTATTTAGGAAGGCTATCATTAAGAATAAAAAGAGATAAAGAGCTTCCCAGACACATAGAAACTAAAGGAGTTTGTAACCAGTAAATCAGCCTGGCTAGAAATTTTAAAGGGAACTCTTAGAGTGGAAAATAGAGACCAAAAGTGATCACACAAAGGTAGGAAACACAAAAGTAGTAAAAATGAATATTTCTATAAAAATTCACTCAAGAAATTCACAAAAAAGGGTATAAAATATAACATATACCAAAAAGAGGAGTAAAGATGGGTTCAAACTTAAATGGGCATCAACTTAATGTAGACTGCTGTAGGCAGAATAGGTTATACACAATCCTAATGGTAACCATATTAAAATAAAAACCCTAGGGGATGTCTGGGTGGCTCAGTCAATTAAACATCTGACTTCGGCTCAGGTCATGATCTCGTGAGTTCCAGCCCCATGTCAGGCTCTGTGCTGACAGCTCAGAGTCTAGAGCCTGCTTGGGATTTGGTGTCTCCCTCTCTCTCTGTCCCTCCTCTGATCACACTCACAAATCTGTATCTGTCTCACAAATAAATAAACATTAAAAAATTAAATAAAAACAAAAAAAACCTAGTAAGTATGCAAAGTGTAAATAGAAATCAAAATATGTCACTAAATAAAATCAACAAAACATGAGAGAAAGACAAGAAAAGGATCAGGGGTAAGCTCCAGAAACAACCACAAAACAAGTAACAAAATGGCAATAAATATATATCTATCAATAATTACTTTGAATGTAAATGGACTGAATGCTCCAATCAAAAGACATAGTGTGACAGAATGGATAAAAAATAAGATCCATCTCTAAGATGCCTACAAGAGATACATTTTAGACCTAAAGACACCTACAGATTGAATGTGAGAGGGATGGAGAAAAATTTATGATGCAAGTGGATGTCAGAAGAAAGCAAGAGTAGCAATACTTATATTGAAAAAATAGACTTTTTAAAAATGTTTTTTAAAATTTTTTAAATATTTGTTTCTGAGAGAGAAAGTGCAAGCAGGGAGGGGCAGAGAGAGACACACACATAGATAATCTGAAGCAGGCTCCTGGTTCTGAGCTGTCAGCACAGAGACGAATGTGGGGCTCAAACTCATGAAACATGGATCATGATCTAACCTGAAGTTGGCTGTTTAACTAACTGAGGGACCCAGGCACCCTGACAAAATAGGCTTTAAAACAAAGACTGTAACAAGAGACAAAGAAAGACACTATATAATAATAACTAGGACAATCCAACAAGAAGATGTGATGATTATAAATATTTATGCACCCAACATAGTACCATCCAAATACATAAAACAGTTAGGAACAAACATAAAGGAAATAATCACTAATAATACAATAATAGTACGGGACTTTGAGACCTCACTTACATCATCCGACAGATCATCCAAACAGAAAATAAACAAGGAGACAATGGCTATGAATGGCACCCTGGAACAGATGGGTTTAACAGATATATTTTCAGAACTTTCCATCCTAAAACAGCAGAATACATTCTTTCCAAGTGTACATAGAACATTCTCCAGAATAGATGACACAGAACAAAATAAGGCTCAAAATTAAAAAAGATCAAAGTCATACCATGTATCTTTACTGACCACAGGCTGTGAAACTAGAAGTCAACCACAAGAAAATATCTGGAAAGACCACAAATACACAGAGGTTAAATAACATGATACTAAATCATAATCAAGCAGGAAATAAAAGAAGAAATAAAAAAGTACATGGAAAGAAATAAAAATGAAAACATATTGGTCCAAAACCTTTGGGATGCAGCAAAAGCAGTTCTAGGAGGGAAGTTTATAGCAATACAAATCTGCCTCGAGAAGCAAGAAAAATATCAAACAACTTAACCTTACACCTAAATGAGTTTGAAAAAGAACAAACGAAACCTAAAATCAGTCTATAATAAAGATTACAGCAGAAGTAAATGATATAGAAACTAAAAAACAAAAACAAAAACAAAAAACAAAAAAACAGATCAATGAAACCAAGAACTGGTTCTTTGAAAAAAAAAAAGTCCATAAAACTGATAAACTGCTAGTCAGACTAGACGTATTGTCGGGGACCGCCATGTTTCTGTCTGTCTCAAGGCAAGGATATTCACTCTGCTGAGTGAGCCAGTAAACAAGATTTGCATCTGGAGGCTAGAGATTGCCAAAATAACCTTGGTGGCGTCTGTCCCGCTGAGACAGACGCAAAAGGCCCAGGGTACACTAAAGATCAAAACCGTATTCAGTGTTAATTCTCCATCCCC
>PISW01015357.1:0-17206 GCA_004023785.1 Mungos mungo | reverse complement strand
TCCTTCTCAGCACCAGTCAGAGGCCACCGTCACTCCCAGACCCCCTGGTGCAGCTCTGAACCTCCAGGGACGCAGGAGACATTCACAGGGTGGCCCTTCCTCAGAAACGCAGTCAGCACGTCTCTCTGTCTCTGTCTCTGACTCCCCTCTGGGTCGGGAGACATCCTGCTCTGGGGAGGCGGGTCCTGCAGCCTCGGGTTCCTGAGATTCCCAGACACAGTGTCAGCCTTCTTGTCCCTTGTCTCCTGTGTGGCTGCAAGTTCAGAGCATGTTCTCTCCCCAACTGGGGGGGCCATTCCTGGGGCCTCGCTGCGTGCCCCACAGTGGCCTCTCCTGCTGGGAGCCTGGGGCTGTTCTCTGGGGTCCCAGAGCCGCCAGGTGGCCTTCTGTACTTTTGGCCTTGAGGTCGTGACCACCATTGGAGCAGGAGGAGGGCCCAGGGCAGAACAGGACAGATCCTTCTGTCCCAGAATTCTCTGTCTCACAGAGGACACCAAACTGACTTAGAATCAATGGGTTTTGGGGTGGTTGGAGCGAGTGTTTTCTCCGGGAAGATTTTTAAGAGGTGCTCAGTGCAGTGAAATCACCTGGAGCTTCCCTCAGTGGCTCCTTCCTTACAGTCACTTGCTGTATATTTGGGTCAAGTCTGTCTTGTCTGTAAAATGGACGCGCCATCCTTAGGGGGAGGGGCCAGGGCGTCAGTGAGATTCCACATGAGAAAGCGTGAGTGTGATGTTCTCCACCAGGTGACACTCTGTCCTCTTGTCCCTCCTGCCCCAGAGCCCGTGTCCCGTCCCCAGATCCTGGCCGAGATTCTGTCCCTCACACCAGACTGGTGCAACGTCACCCTGGAGTGCCACCCCACGGGACCCACGGGGGCCGTGAACATGTCCTGGGAGAGCAAGGGGCTCCCCAGGGAGCTGGAGCAGACGGGGGCCCCGGGCCCGGCCCCCACCCCCTGGACCCTGGCTCTGCACCTGCCCCTGGGCCGGCCCAGCCCCAGCGTCACCTGTGTGGTCAGCAACCCGGTGGACCAGAAAACTGCCACCCGGGACCTCGGGGAGGTCTGTGGCCACGGTGAGTGCGTCCTGCCTGAGGGGAGGGGCCTCCCAGAGGTCAGGTCCCCCTGGGTGCGGGTTCTGGGTTCTGTACCCATGTTTATGTCACCACCTGCCACCTGTCACACCGTCCAGAGGCTGGCAGGTGCATCCAATTGGCTTCTGCCTTTTAGTGACTCCCTTCTGCTCCTCTGCACCCCCTCACCCCTGCTGCTCCAGGCAGCCCCCCTCCCATACTCTCCCCTCCCTCATCCCTCAGTCCTTGTGTGTCTCAGGAGGTTTGCAGGAAGGAGAGCAGGGGTGAGTCAGTGTCTGTGGCACCTGAGGGAGGCGGGGCCAGCTGCGGCCTGCAGGGCTCCGGGCTCGGGCTTTTGTGCCCGGTTCTGGTCTCAGGGACAGACTTCCCATGCACGTGCTCACCTGTATTCCCGGATGTGCCCTGCTCTCCTCAGCCCCGGGTTCCAGTCAGGCCGTTCCCTCCCTGAAGACCTGTGCACCTGCTGTAAACCTCTAGTGCACCGCCTGGCCCCAGCTGGCTGCCTTTGCATTTCCCATCCCTGCCCCCACTGATGAGCTCCTCACAGGCGGGGACCCTGTCCTGTCCTCTCAGCACCCGGCCCCCAGCAGGGGCTCAGAACTGGGTGGTGAGAGCACCTGCCATGTCCCCTCCTCAGCTGAGACCAGTCCCTTCAAACGTGTCCACGTGCTTGGCAATGGGCCTCTGACCTTGTCTCTCGTCTGATCCTCCTCCACTGTCTCTGAGGGGGAAGCAGGTCCCCGCGGAAAGGACGGTGCCATGTACGCGCTGAACACCCTGTTTCTTGTTTGTCTCATCCTGGGAATCTTGGCTCTTGTGATCTTCGGGGTTGTGATGTTGCGACTTCCGACGCATTACAGGTAGAACTTGGAGCCTGGGCGAGGCGGGTGCACTGCTCCCTCCCCTGGGACACTTGTATCCCTTTCTCCTGCATCTTGCTGCTCAGGGAACGTCCCCACAGATGGCTGGTTGGTGTGAGCATGACTGTGGGGGTCCTGGTTGGGGGGGAGGGGACAGGTTTCCAAGGCTCAGATTCAAGTTTGTCTCTGTGTGACTCAGAACTATTTTCAGGTTTCCAATCCAGAGATACAATTGGCCCCGTTGAGAAAGCAGGACACGAGTCTGGAGACGTCAGGCACAGGTGAGGCCTGGGTCCCCACGTCCCCGTGCCTGGGTGTGCGTTGGCCAAACCCACTCACCTGCAGTTTCTGACCTCATGTCTGTTTCCCTTCCAGACCTGCAGTATTAACACGGGTCCCGGCAGTGCTGGGCTGTGGGGGGTCATGGGAGCAGCACCGCATCTGTGGGGGTCCCTCTGGGGCCTCTCTGTCCCTCCGCTGTGGCAGGACCCTCTGTCCACATTGCAGGGATTGGAGGAACTGCATCCGGAACAGGAGACGCATCTCATGACTGTCTACACTGAGGTCCCCTGCCAGGCCAGGTCGTGTTGAAGATATAACCGGAAGAGGCAGGGCATCCAACGTCTGGCGACACCTGTGCTGTGAGGGTGAGGCCTGCAGCCCTGGTCCTGCCCCGCCCCCTCTGACTGCCCTGAGCAGGGGGGGGTTTAGCAACATCGGTGAGTTTCTGCGGGAACTCGTTGTGCATAAGTCACCAGAGGACACACGTCGTGGGGGATTGAGGGAAACCTGAGTATGTAAATCGGTCCAAACTGTGTTCCAGTTTCGCTCAGCCTCAGCTCCCTGGCCCCCTAGACGGACCCCACGGTCCCCACATGTACAACATGAATCTGCCAGAGCCTCAGCCTCTCGGACTAAGTCATTACAGATTCACAAAGTCCAGCCTCGACCTGTTTAGCCCCTCCCACGGTCAGGATGTGCTCCAGAGCTACTTTACTAGGAACTCGGACCAGCAGGACTCACTGAGCGCTGGGCCATGACGGGCACGGATCTCGTCTTTCTCCGCGTCCCTGGGAGACCACTGGGTCCCTGTGGACACTCTGTGAGCTGGGATCCTTGTGCCCACTTTACCTGCAAGACGCAGGAGACCAGGAAGGCTGAAGCTCAGGACCACCTGAGCAGCTCCCCAGCCGGGGGACGAGGCTCCAGCCCCCGAGTTCCCAGCCCGTCTGCTCTCCTGTGTCCTGGGAACCCCCTGCCCTATGCCCCCTGTTCCTGGCTCCTGCAGAGCGCCTATTTCTCAGGAAGAAAAGCAGAAGTTGATAAGTGACAGCTTCTCATTCTACCAGTAAACTTTTTTAAAAATTTTAAAAGTATTTTATTTAATTTTGAGACAGAGATAGACAGAGTATGAGTGGGGAGGGGCAGAGAAAGAGGGAGACACAGAATTGGAAGTAGGTTCCAGGCTCTGAGCTGTCAGCCCAGAGCCTGACACGAATGATAGATCATGACCTGAGTCAAAGTTGGACGCTCAACTGAGTGAACCACCCAGGCCTCCTCTACCAGTAACCTTTCACCTGGCCGCTCACGGCCCTCTGCCTCCCTCTCTCCTGTCCCCATGGGGGACGCTGAACTCCTCGGATCTAAGTAGGACTTTTCCCTACAATTCAAGGCCCCGTCTCTGAAGAGGTGCAGTCTTGCATCCCCCCCCGGCCCCCCCACCCCCCGCTCGATCCCACGAACCCTGCTGGCTCCTTCCCTGCATCCAGGCACCTGGTCTCCCGTTCGCCTTATGGAACACCTGATCCCTCACCTGGTCCCACCCCACGGGGTCCCCCAGAGCCCCTGGAGGTGACCCACACCCGTCAGCTGCCACCTCCATCCACAGCTGGTGCCCCGTCCCAGGAAATGGGCCACAGCCTGCACCCCTTCCTTCCTGCTCAGGGCCCCAGATCCGGAGCCCCCGATGCCTCAGGCCTGGGCCAAGCACCTCAGGTACAAAAGGTTTATTTTGTTGTCACACTTGTCAGAGGAGAGACGGGGACACTGAGGACCTAGCGGCTTCCACCTCTGACTCAGGAGGAAACGGGCCAATTCCCTAGGTCGGCCCATGTGTATGTTGGCGCTCCATCCCGTCTGGTGGGGCTGTGAGGACTGCTCCCTCTCTTCACCCCTGCCCTGTGTCCTCCCCCTCTCCCTGCCCTCCCCGCCTGGCTTCCCATCTTGTAATCCAGGGGCCAGGGAGAAAGAATAGATCAGCTCCCGCGGGAGGATAACCAGAAGCAAGGATCCCCTGGGTCCTCAGCCAGGAATGCGCACATCGAGTTCAGGAGAGAGGCTGGGGCGTTTCCCTGAGCCTGAGGTCACCTCTGGGAGGCACACACCCTCTGTCCTCCGTCTCTCCCGCCCCCACCCCCACGCCCAGCGGAGCAGCCCACTACTTGCCGGAGTTCGTCCTCCAAGCAAGACAGACGTGGGTCCCCAGTGTCCCTGCCTGTGCGTCTCCCCAGCTCAGCCTGAAGGCCCACCAGGAGCAGGTAGATCCCCCGAGACCGGAGGAAAGCAGGGAGCCCATCACCCCTAAAACCCCAACTTCTGTAAAGGAGCCACACACGCCAGCCTCCAGCCCAGCCGTTGTGTGTGCGTCAGAGCCACGGCTTCCAGAAACATCTGGGTTGCCATGGAAAGGAGGAGTCTAAGTGTCTGAGGACAGTGCCAGCCTCTGGCGAGGGGGCAGAGCAGGGCTGTGTCTGTGCAGTAAATCTGTGACACCAGCCCCTTGGGCTCCAAGGTCTATAACTTCACCCCTTTGGGTGTGCGGGAGGAGGGGAGGCGTCTCCCGGAAGCTGGGCTGCGTGAACCACAGCAGGTGGTGGCGGTGTGACCCCCTCACTGCCCCCGACCAGTGAGAGGAGCCCGACTGGACGTCTGAAATGATTCCTGTTTTAGTGTCGACCCGACAGTCCGGGGGTGAGGTCGGAGGTGAGAACACAAGACCACGGCCCCACCCCCGAGCCTCACATGCTCCCTGGCACCGGGGACCTGCCCACCCTTCATGCAGTTTGTTGAGCCGAGTAGGGGACCCTCGCTCCCTGCAGACCTGCTCCGGAGCCTCCGTGCTCTCCCCATGGCCCGGAGCACAAGCCGTGACGTCTGTGTCAGGTCCTACTGCACGAGGACATGTCACGTCCCTCCCTGATGGCCTCTCTCGAGCACTCCCGGCAAAGGCTCTAACTATTTGGGGAGTTTTCTGTAGATTCCTGGGAATGTCTACGCAGACGCAGGCAGAAACAATGTCTGTACCAAGACGGGGTGTCTGTTTCCCTCTCCCGTCCACATCTCGTTTTATTCCTTTTTCGTGTCTTATCGCATTTGATCAGACTCCCCGCAAGGCTGCACAAGAGGTGGGAACCACACTCACCGCTGGCTGGTTCCCAACATTAAGGGGAAAGTGTTCCGTTTTCCAGCATCTACAGTCAGATTAGCTGTCGGGCTTTCTGTAAATACGTTTTATTACCTTTGTCAGGTTCCTTTTCTCTACTTGCGTTTTTCTGAATTCCGTTCTTTGACTCGCTCTTATTTTTATAGACTCATAAGGTAAATGCTTAAATTAATGATTTGGAGCATTTTCTCCTGTAAACTATGACGTTAATCATATATATTTTCTTACAGGCACCTCGTTAGCTCTTTTCAAATGTTTAAAAAAATTTGTTTTAACATTTATTTTTGAGTGATGGAGAGCAGGGGAGGGACAGAGAGAGAGGGACACACAGAATCTGAAGCAGGCTCCAGGCTCTGAGCTGTCAGCTCAGAGCCCGATGCAGAGCTTGAATCCATGAAATGTGAGATCATGACCTGAGCTGAGGTCGAATGTTCCACCGACTGAGACACACAGGTGCCTCTTTAACACTTTTGCTGTCTTGTGTTTTCACCTCCATTCACCTCCAATGTTGAAGTATTTCCCTTCAGACACCCTCTCCGACAAGCGGGCATGAGAATTGTCTCACATCATTGCTAAGTGTCTGGAAATGTCCTGTTATCGTTCTGTTATTAAATTCTACTCTAGCTCTATTGGAGTCGGAGAATATATTACGTGAGTCCATGAGAATCATTGGGGTCTGGGTCACGCCCAGGACAGGACACGGTCGTGGGTGGGAGGGACTCTGCCGTCGCTGGGAGGGCAGAGATCTCTCCGAGGACCCGCCAGGTCAGGTGCCTCACGGTCGTGATTGCCGCTCCATGTTCTTCCCGATTCTCCAGCCGCTCGCCGGCTCCCAGGGCAGGAGGGCTCGGTCTCTGGGACGCAGGAGGCCTCTGTCTCTCCCGTCGGTTCTGTCAGGCTTGCTGCGTGTCTCTGGTGCCCGTTGTCAGGTGGGCGCATGTTTAGGGGTCTGGTCACTCCCTGCTGAATTGATCCTCCATTATTGTCTATAGTTCTTTTGTATCCCTGGTAATTTCCCAGGCTTTCACATCTACTTTTTCTGATATGATTTACCCCTTCTACCTTTGCTTGGGTTACTGTATATGTGATCTGGTGGTTTATTTTATATGTCACCTGACTGGGCCCCGGTGCCAAGAATTGTGGCCAGGTATTATTCCGGATGTTTCTATGAGGAGATTTGGGGTGGATAAACTCTGAGTAAAGCAGACTGCCCTCCACAGTGTGGGTGAGCCACATCTAATC
The DNA here is from genome assembly GCA_004023785.1 of Mungos mungo. Lineage (NCBI taxonomy): Eukaryota > Metazoa > Chordata > Mammalia > Carnivora > Herpestidae > Mungos > Mungos mungo. The sequence goes on along the minus strand of PISW01015357.1, from coordinate 10,567 downwards.
AGTTGAAGGCCTGAGCAGTGCAAGGACTGACCTCCCCTACGAAGAAAGACTTCTGCAGCAGAGGGTCCGGGGACTGGGTCTGCCGCACCGGCTCCTCCCTGTGTGTCCTGCCTGGTGACATGTGGACTTGACCCCAGCAGCACGTCCTCCCTCGTCTCAGCCTGGCTCCCTGACCCTGCAAACACCTGACCCCCAGCCTCTCCAAGAACGTGAGCCAAACCTTTACGATAAATGTCTCTAGATGTGCAAGCGTCCCTCCACTCTGCTTCCCTCGAGGATCCCGAGTGACTCCGACGGCGTATCTGTCCCGTCTGGTCACAGTGAGGCAGCTCCATGGAGCCGACGGGGAAGGTGGTCCCAGTGGGAGTGACCCCAGCGTGTGTGCGGCGGCCCGTCCTCGCCCCCACCTGTGGCGCCCCCCCCCACAATCCTGTGCCTCCCCTGCTCCGACCCCTCCTGGCGCCCACACCGAGGCCCCACACACTCGGCGCTCCCCGCTCTGCACACGGGGCTCTGGGTTCCCCGCAGCGGATCTTCCCGAGATCCTCACTCTCACCCTCCTTTCCTCCTGCCTGTGTCCCCTCTGACCACCGTCCCAGTGACAGTCACGTTCCCGTGTCCTCCCAGGGGTCCATCCAGCCTGAGGGGACTCCCAGGGGACCTCGTGTCCCAGCGGGGCCTTGGCTGATGCGTGAAAATTGGGCCCAAACCTGGATGGAGAGGGCGGAGGGTGCAGGGGAGGGGCCTCGAGGCCATGAGTGGACAGTCCTGCCCGTCCTGTTCCTGCTCAGCTTGGGGACAAGAAGAATGGGACAGACGGGGTCAGTGCTGCTCACGGGAGGGGTTCCTGTTGTGAGTGCTTTGAAAAGTGCTGGTGAAAATAGGAATAGGGCCACCGCAGGAGAGGGGACAGAGGGGGACCGACAGGGACCTGCAACCTGGGGTCCAGCTCTAGCCAGAGGCCAGTGAGGAAGGCCTGGGGACCCTGGAGGCACAAAGACCAGACCCGTGGCCACCAAGGGGTCCAGCTCTGTCTGCCCAGGCTCCAGGGTTGCAGGAGGGGAGTGAGTGGCTCCGTGACACAGGGGACAAACCCGGGTGGCCGCGCCCTGAGATGTCCCTCCACCTCTCAGTGGATCTGATTCCCTCCTCCTGCGTCCCCATCCAGGGCGGAGGGGACAGGGCCCAGGTCCTCCGGCACCTCTGTTCCCTCTCCCGGCTCCCTCCCTTCCCAACTCCCGCGTCTGTGGGCAGTAACGGGAGGGCCGGGATGGCGGGTCCTGGCGACCCCCCGGGAGCGTCCCCACAAGTCTGGGAAAGCCCTGCTCTCCTTCTTCTCCTGCAAAAAGCAAGCAGAGTGAACTTGTCTGAGGATCTCTCTCCGGTTCTCGCTTCCCGTCCGCTCCCGGGCCCTGTGCTGCTCACACGTGTCGCCTGTGCGGGGGACATCCTTACCGTCACTGTCATTTCTCCCTGCCTGGACTTGGGCAGTGTGAGCACAGTGCTCTGCCCCGTTCTCGGCCACATGGCCGGTCCCTCCTGCAGGGGCTGGGTGGTGGCCGTGTAGTCACTGCTGCCGGCAGGTGGGAGACATTTGCTCTGAAATCACTTGTCCCTCGTCTGGGGTGGACAGGAGCCCACCGGTCCCCACATCAGCTCCCCTGAAGTTGAGTGTCATTGTCCCTGTGACCACCTGCCAGGAGCTGCCCGCTCGGCTCTGCCAGGAGCAGCTGTGGGGGACAGAGCTGCTCAGGCCCGTCCGGCTGAGGGCCCTCGGCCAAGTGCACGGCATCTGCCGCTCGGCTCCCACCTCGGTCCGTCTGCCATCCTGCGGACCTCCTGTGGCCTTCCGTCACGTGATGTGACCAAGGGAGAAGGACGCAGCAGGTGCCCTGGATCACGGGCCCTCAACGACGAGCCGGGACGTTGACCATAGTCTCATGAAAATCAAGGTCCCTCCAGTTATATGACAGTTTCTAGGGGTGCCGTCATTTGGGGGAACATCAGCGTCTCCCTCGAAGGTGAAAGCAAGTTGCCTCCCTTTCGTGCCCCTTCGTGGGCAGAAGACACCAGGCCGTGTCAGGGTTTGTGAAGCTGGCAAACGTGTCACAACAGGCCGGGCAGTGTCACCACGTGCACCGCACCTCAGCCACGTGGAAGGGGAGGGCAGGCTCCCTGCTGGCGCTTCAATGTCGCGCTCCACGCCCCCTGGTGGAAGGCGCTGCAGTGGCGACCGCGCGCAGCCTGGTCTCCCAGCCCCGCCCTCAGGACCCCAGGGAGCAGGTCCTTCCTGGACACTGCAGGGCGGACAGCACAGCCTCCCTGCGGCCCAGGCAGGGTCAGCTCCGGTCAGAGTCAGGTCTGAGAAAGGAGTTCAGGAGTCAAGGTCTATCCCGGAGCCGAGAACCCAACAGACAACGGAGACAGTGATTTGCCTCCCTCCCGCCCTGCATCTCTAAGGGGCCCAGGAAAGGAAGGGGAAGAAGGAGCACTAGCTCCCTTCCACCTCGGGGCGAACATGACTCGTATTTGTGTCTCACGCACGCGGGAAGCAGATGCATTTCTTGTTCCTCATCTGTTCTCCCCCATCCGATGGCCACACGGGCCGGAGTTATTGCTGGGTCAACGGCCTCTCTGTCTGGGGAGGAGACTCCATCGCACGGTTGGGGAGTGTGTACAATACACGCTCCCGACTCTGCACTGGGAGGGGCTGCAGGCTCGGGACGTGAAGTGCAGACAGGGGCTGGACAGGGAACGGGTTCCTGTCCTCAGGGGTTCCCGGTCCCCAAGGTCAGTCCTTTTTCTGTGAAAGGAAATTAGGGAAATGGAGAGTCAGGAAGGGGGGCTGCTGGGAATCTGCTCCCGGAGCACAGCCAACACCTCCCTGATGCAGGAGGTCTCCCGGAGACGGGCGTTCTGGAGAAAATCGAGGCTCCCTGGAGCCCTGGTGACCTCACTGCCCCGCATGGGCCCAGTGACCCGGCCAGCCACCCCTGACCGTCTCCAAACCCTCTGTGGTGAGAGCTGGCTGGCTCAGGTGTTTGACCCATGTGCCCCCGGGACGCGCAGGGAATGAGAGACAGACGAGATGGTCAGTGGGTCTGGTCCTCAAGCCGCTCTCCGGGCAGCTGACTGCGGCCCCGGCTCGTCCAGGAAGGTTTCCAGCCACGAAACCCGTGGGTCAGCACGGAAGCCATGATGCTGGGGCTGTCCTGGGGCTCAGGGTCATGGTCTAGCTGCTTCCTGGTTAGAACTTTTCGGGAAGTGGCCGAGTCGGGGAGAGCAAGCCCCACCCTGAGCAGGGCCGGAGGCACTGGCCTGTGTGACGCAGGCAGTGCAGGCGGGAGGCTGTGGTCAGCAAGGTCCTCTGTGGACCTCAGAGCCTGCAGAGCTGTGGCCTCAGGCCTGTTTCCTCTGCCTGGGGGTGTGAGAAAGGAGAGGGGCCGTGCTGGGCAGGGCTGGTCTGCCTTTCCCTCCAGTGGGGCTTCTCAAGGTCAGGAGGGACTTGGCTCTGGAAAGATCAGTGGCCCAGGAGCCTGAGATGTGGGCCTGACCCTGCCACATCCGGCTTCCAGACCGTGGACTCATCAAGTACCATAAATGGGCCCTGACTTTCCCCACACATAAGATGGCCTCTCACAGGGACTGTGCCTGTGAACCACAGACACCTCTATACACTGTGCACGGCGACGTCAGCTCTTGCTGCCCACGATGGCAGGAGGTGACGGAGATCCATATCTGGAGGTTGAAAATGTCCCTGGAGCGGAGCCAGCCTGGAGCACATGGTGGCCGCCCCTCCAGTGTCCCTGACCCGCAGCTGCTGGGGGCTCTGTCCTGGGCCCCAGGCCCCACCCCCACCACTTGTTTCACAAGCAAACTCTCCTCCCTGAGGGAGCTCCCCAGGGCTGGAGGGACAGGGACAGGGTGGTGGCCGCCATGCTCCCCAAGCCCCTGCAGCGGGCACTCCATCCAGAGTTTCTCCCCATGAGGCTCCGGGACTGAGCCTCCTGAAGGACCGTCCCTGGTACTGGACGGGAGCCAGGGGAGAAGGCAGAGCTGATGCTCTCTCGTCTGAGGTGCGCAGAGCAAGTCGGGGGGGGCCCAGGGTGGAGGCGGGGACCCGCTGGAGGCCACACGGTGGATGGGACCGGAGCTGGACGATGGATTTCTCAGATGTCATGGTCGGGGGTCCAGACCCTGCTCCTGACCTGCTGAGTGACTCTGATGGCCGTGCACCCTGAGGACGGGCTTTCATGTCCACAAGGTGGATTCACCCGCCAGCAGGCTGACTCCCTTCAGGGCGTGTCCCTGGCCTCCCTGGGGGTCCTGCCTCAGGATCTGAGGGTCTGAGCAGCATATGGGGAGACTTGGGGAACAGGGCACCTGGGCTGAGTGTGAACCTGGGACACAGGTAAGGGGTCCTGCTCTGGTCTGACTGGGAGCTGAGATCACAGGGCAGGTGGTGCCCACGGGTAGGGGCCCCTCCCAGCCAGAGGCTCATGGTGGGCCTGTTCGTGCATTCATCTCCCACCATTCCTGAGTCCCTCTGCAGGGGTGAGGTGGGAGGAGCATCTGAATGGCTTTCTCTGGAACTACTAGCCTGCCTACACTTAGCTCCGCCCCGGGGTGGGAAGAGCTAAGAGATTCTCTCAGTGAAGGTTTCTTCCTCTCTTGCCTCTGTCTTCTGGAAGTTTCGTTGGCAGCCGAGTAGGCCCAGAGCAAGCCTGGAGGGAGGCAGCCTGTGATGGGAGCCCACCCAGAGGCCCCCCGCCTGTGCTGGGCCCCCTGGCTCCTGGGATTCACCAGCTTCCTCCTCAGTGAGTGGCCCGGGTCCCTGGCGGGGGGAAGCCGCTGTGCGGGGCAGGGAGGGGGCTCCTGTGGGTCTGATGTCTGTGGGGCAGGACCTGAAACAACTCCTCTGTCAATGGCACCTGCGGGGCTTCTGTTTCCCAGCTGTGGGTGGAAGGGAAAGAGGACAATGAGCTTTTGCTGGTGGCGAGGCCGGAGTCTGGGTGCCAGGAGCCCTCACGGGGTCCCCAGTGCTGGGTCCCGGCCCTGGGCTCCTGCATAGATTCCTGGGGCTGTGGGAACAGGATCCCGTAGACCCAGTGGCTTGAACCACATCAAGTTATCTCACAGTCCCATGAGCTGAGAGTCCAGAATCAAGTGTTTGTTGAGTTTCTGATGGGAGGAAGACGTGTTGTGCATGGGGACCAGGAACATATGTGTCCTACTTGCATAGAGGCACCTGGTGGCTTGTCCCCTGCCGTCTCCGTGCACCTTGTCTGTGCCGTGTCGGGGTGGGTCCTGCACCCGGGTCCTGCTCCCGACCTCCTCCTGCACTGGGGGTCAGAGGACAGTGACCTCTGGAGGGAAGCGGAGGAGGGGACAGAGGAGGGGCCGGCAGGAGACTGAGGAGTGAATCCCTGTCACTCTCCTGGTGGCCCAACGCAGGGACGGCTGTGACCCCCTTCCACTGATATAGGATGAGGGGCTGTGGGCTGATGGCTCAGGGGTGCTGGGCCGGGGGCGGGGTCCCATCCTGTGCCTGAGGTGGAGGGACTGGTGAGGGCCTGTCATGCAGCCTGGCTGAGCCTGACTCCGGCCTGCCCAGGAGGGGCAGAACCACCTCTGTCAGTGCTGTCCCTGTCTCCTGCTGCTGCGTTCCCTGCTGTCCCCCGGGTCCTTGACACTCACCGTGTGGGTGCCGAGCGGTGCAGGTCAGGACCGGGGGGCGGCCACCTGGATGCTGAGTCCCAGGGCCTCTTGGACTGAAATCCAGGTCTGTGTGGAGCTGAAGGGAGCTCAAGGCCAACGGGGAGGGTGTTGTTCCCCCTCACCCCTGCCCTTGCAGAGGGGGAGCAGATCCTGAGGCTGCACTCAGGCCTCCTTCCTCCGGGGTATTGTGCTGAGTTTGCTCCCAGACCTGGTCTTGTGGATGTCCCAACAGCACAGCCCCAACAAAGCAGCAGGCTCGTCCCAGCAGCGAGGGACAGAGTGTGAGAGACACAGACGTCACACTCCTGAGAGACCTGCTGTCACTGAGCGACGTCCCTCACTGTAGCTGAGCTCCGCTCCTCAGAGCAAGTCCCAGGGCGCGGCCCCCACTGCAGGGCCAGGGCTCCCGCGGCGGGTGGGCGGTGGGGCCTCTGCACCATGGAGGAAGCTCCCCCTGCACTGGTGCCCTTGGCATTGACCCCAACGGGCCCAGTGCTTTCCATCCGTGATGTCATCACTTCCAGACTCTCAGTGTTAGGTGGTGAGGACACTCGGGTCAGCACTCAGGACCGTGTTCAAGGGGCCGCCCCACTGGGACAGGACCCCATCCCAGCATCGCTCCGGATTCACGCTCTGCCCCGCCCCCCGGAGTCCAGGGAGTCTGCGGGGTGGGTTCATTAACACGGTGGGTTCTAGGGTTTTCTCCTTGTCCTTCATGAAACACACTCACACCTTCTGTCTCCACTGCCCTAGGCGCCTTCAGCACTGTGGTCAGGAGCCCTGGGGCCCGTGGGTCTGGAGTGGAGGATTCTGGAAACCGAGTTTCCCTGAAGGGGACTCAAGGAGGCTCTGTGGTGTTTCATGTGATCAGAGGTCCAGACGTCCCTCCTGAAGCCGAGCTGGAGAAGGTCTCTTGGGCCTTTAAAAACAAGACAAACTACATGGTTCTCCTGCTCGTCTCTCCCGGGGTAGATGGTCCAGAATGGGTCAACTCCCAGGACAAGTTGGAGAAGAGGGTCCATGTGCTCAACACGACGACCCTGAGGATGGACAAGCTGACCCTGGAGGACAGTGGGCGGTACCGGGCTCCATCCTCCTTCACCGGAGGGATAGAAAGTAACCAGGATTTCCACCTCAGGGTGTACGGTACGTGGTGGCCCCTCCCCCAGGACACACGGACCCACTCTGTGGTCCCTGGGGGTGTCCATGGCCCCCTTGCAGGATCCCTTCCAGACCCCAGACCTCAGGCTCTGCTTCTCCCTTGAAATCAGAAGCCCTGTGGTCACCGCGAGTGGAGGCGGGGCTGAGACTCCCAGCAGGGGCGGGTCCTCGGGGCTTCAGGAAGGAGAAGGGACACGTGGGGACGTGGGGTTTTGCCGGAACCCTCACTGTGCTCACGGGACCGGTGCACGTGACTGGTGGCTGTTGCTGCTGTCACAGATGGGACAGCTGGGTGTCTCAGCGCAGCCCCCATCGCATATGCAACTGTGTTGTGGGTCAGGGTCAGACCAGGGGCAGCGGCGATGAGGGTCAGGTCTCCTCAGGGCTGTGCTCCTTTCTGGAGGATCCGGGGGAGGATCCACGACCTTCCTGTCCCACCTTGTGGTGGTGGCCTCTCCCTTGGCTGGTGGTCTCTTCCTCCACCTGCAAAGCTGGTCTTGGTGGGCTGATCCTTCTGGTCCTGCATCCCTGCCCCTCCCCTCCTTTTCCATCCACGTGTGAGGACCCTGTGATTCCACTTGGCCCTTCGGGGATCCAGACCATTCCTAGTTTCGGGTCAGCTGGTTCTTGGCCTCAGTTCCCTGTCACCATGGATCCTAAGACCCCTGCAGGCTCTGAGAGTTAGCACCTGGTCATCTTTGGGGACACTGGTCACCAGGCACATACACAACCCACTGGGGGTCCTCCCCATCCTGTCCCCTCCTCCTTCTCAGCACAGCCCAAGGCCACCCTCACTCCCAGAACCCCCCGGTGCAGCTCTGAGCCTCCAGGGACGCAGGAGAAGGTCACAGGGCGGCCCTTCCTCAGAAACGCAGTCAGCACGTCTCTCTGTCTCTGTCTCTGACTCCCCTCTGTGTCGGGAGACATCCTGCTCTGGGGAGAGTGACTCCCATAGCCTCCATCCCTGAGATTCCCAGAAGGCCTATCAGCCTGTCACTTGTCTCCCGTGTGGACAGCAAGTTCACACGTGTTCTAACAGTGTCCGGGTGGCCATTCCTCTGACCGCACTGCGTCCCCCACAGCGGCCTCTCCTGCTGGGAGCCTGCGGCTGTTCTCTCGTCACCACGCGCTGCCAGGTGGCCCTCAGCAACTCAGGCTTTGCGGTGCCATCCACCATAGGAGCAGGAGGAGGGGGGCTGTGATAGAACAGGACAGATTCTTCTGTCCCAGACCTCTAGGGGACACTCAACTCTCTTAGAGTTAAGGGGCCTGAAAGGAGGGGTCAAGTATGAAATTTCTCCGGGGAGATTATCAGACCTGCTCCGTGCAGTGAGACCACCTGGGGCTTCCCTCAGCTGCTCCTTCCTGACAGTCACTTGCTGTATATTTGGGTCAAGTCTGTCTTGTCTGTAACATGGACGCACCATCTTTAGGGGGAGGGGCCAGGGCCTCAGTGAGACTCCGCATGAGAAAGCGTGAGTGTGATGGTCTCCACCAGGTGACACCCTGTCCTCTTGTCCCTCCTGCCCCAGAACCCGTGTCCCGTCCCCAGATCCTGGTCGAGATTCTGTCCCTCTCACCAGACTGGTGCAACGTCACCCTGGAGTGCCACCCCACGGGAACCACGGGGGCCGTGAATGTGTCCTGGGAGAGCAAGGGCCTCCCCAGGGAGCTGGAGCAGACGGAAGCCCCGGGCCTGGCCCCCACCCCCTGGACCCTGGCTCTGCACCTGCCCCTGAGCCGGCCCAGCCCCAGGGTCACCTGTGTGGTCAGCAACCCGGTGGACCAGAAAACTGCCACCCGGGATCTCGGGGAGGTCTGTGGCCACGGTGAGTGTGTCTTGCCTGAGGGGAGGCGCCTCCAGAGCTCAGGTCCCCCTGGGTGAGGGTTCCGGGTTCTGTCCCCCATGTTTAAGTCACCACCTGCCACCTGTCACCCCGTCCAGGAGGCTGGACCAAACTATCCTCACGTCTGAAGGACATCCATCTGCCTGTGAGAACCCGCAGATGCCGGAGGCCCGCTCCCGCTGGTCCAGGGCTCCCTGAAGGGGTGCGGCGGACGGTAAAGAGATTCACGCAGTTACTTTTTTGGTCCAGCCTGGCATCCTCTTATCCTCTTTTATTATCTCTTATCTCCTCCTCCTCCGCCATGGTTTGGGCCTTTATTTATAGACTTACACGACATCAACAGGTGGAATTTTTACAAATAATTCTCAGTGCTAAAGATGCTTTGAGAAGGGTGCAGAACCAGGTTTTACAGACGCATTTCTTCAGAACTACTCTAATGACAATGAGGTAGCTTACACATCATAGGATAACAGGATATTCTCAGTAAAAAGCAGACAACATACACATTTGTTTGAACCAGTAGTAAATCTTACAACTAAGAAGATAGCAGGATGTTTTCAGTGAGAAGCAGAGAGCAAACACATTTTATAACAATAACGCTAAGATTCAGGCATAAACAAGGCTAGGAGGCATTCTGTCTGGCTCACAAGAGGAAGAATGTATTTCTGATGGTTAGTAAGTAAACCTTTTGTCAACCTTGTTCTTTGATGTTGAAGGTGTAAGCCCATAGGCGCCTTAGAGGAACAGGCCTTTGCATGTGAGTTTAAGTTGTAACTAGTCTTACCCATCCTCACAATGGGCACCAAATTAGCATATGTCTGCGCAGCAACTTGTGCCTGGCTCTTGTTTGTTTCTATTTCCTAAGTTAGGCTTTCCCTCCGGGCCAGGGCAAACATTATCTTTGTGTTCTTTAACCCCCTTTATTTCCACGTCTTAAGTTTGTGAAGCTCAGTAGAAGAGCCTTTCCACAAACATCTGCAGTGCCTTGTTTAACTTCCTCTTCATAGAGGTGGGAATATGCTTCCTCCCATGAGGTTTCTGGGGAATATCGGTCTGATTTGGAACATTGTGAGGCCTAATCAATAGCAACAGGCTTAATTTTACACGAGCAATCAGTTAACAGAAGGAGACGCCAGCTTCCGTCACCTGCGGCAGGAGCCGTGCTACGTCTGCCATTTCCTTACTGTGACCGTGTCATCCAGCAAGGCCGGTGCGGCTCCCACATGCAGACCCTGGGACAGTCATCATGAACGCGCAGCACGCAGCCCTGACCAGTGTCACATCGCCCCGCTGTCAGTGTGCACGCTCTCCGTCCCTCTTCCTTAGAGTTTCTTTGTTCATTCTGCTCTGGCGTCCACACTGCCGGCAGCCGGTGTGTCCGAAATCTGCCCTCTCTCTGCTCAACCTCCTCACTGAACCCCGCGTCCTACCCCAGTGCACCACCCCAGCTTCCGTCCTGGCTGCAAACCTGGAGGTGCTGAATCTGGTTCAGTCCTGCTACTGCCTCGTCCCCAGGACCTACCTGTGGGGCTGTGGGTGCACCTTTCCCAGCCTGGGGAGCCTGGGAGGCCAACTTGTCAGTAGCATCCAGGAAGGGGATGATAAACTTGAGGACAAAAGACGGAGGCCCTGAGGACGCCCCACCCCCAGCTGTGGAATCTCAGGTCTTGGGACATTGGATGTTCTGGACACACAGCACGTTCAGGCTGCTCAATGGCTGATTCTTGGCCTCAGACCAGTGAATAAGTTGAGCAAACTGTCTCTCTGAGCCCGTTTCCCTGGTCAGCCAGGGACTCCCACTGAGGTCTGCTCTTCAGGGCTGGGGGTGAGTCCAGAGGCCC
>PISW01015356.1:0-17240 GCA_004023785.1 Mungos mungo | reverse complement strand
GGTTTAGGGATGACCGTTAGTAAACCGCAGAAGCGCCAAGGTCAGGGGTCCAGAGGCCCAGGACAATGCGATGCCGAATAAGCGGGGAACCAGGGACCAGCTCCCTAAAGCCCGCTCCCTCCACGAAGGCCAACAGGTCCACCTTCAGAGGCAGACTCCCGGGGCTTTGGGCTGCAGGATGAGCTCAGCAGCTGGACGCGCAGGGCACTGGAGTCAAGGCCACGGCCTGGGTAGGTGCCCAGGAGACACTGGTTTCTCTTAGCCTTTCTTTCTTCTCCAGAGTCGTACGCTAGCCCCTCCTCCACGGACCCTATGGGCGGCTCACAGGAGATGGTGGCCAGAGAGTCCCCAGTGAGGGCCCCGTCAGGGGCGCCACATCGGTCACTGCTGTCTCCGCTCCAGGGGTCCCACGGCGCGGGGGTGCCCTGTGCTCAGCTCGCCTGCTCCTGAGCCCGGAGGGGCCGGCTCTGACCCACCTTGCTGTCCCAGGTGACGAACAGCTCCCGGTAGGTGGAGACGTGGGCGTGCCGGAGCTCCAACAGCGGCCTCAGCTGCGGGGGCGAGAGCAGAGAAGCGGGACTTTCCGGAAACACTGCTTCTCAGCCAGCGCACCTGTCACGTATCCCGACAAACACACACGCTTCTGGCCCTGAGCGGGGCTGGGGAGTGGGCCCAAGGAGGGTGGGCAGCCTTGTGCTTCCGAGCCAGACGGCCCGCTGCGGGTCCCGGCCCTCCAGCATGTGCTGGCTGTGCTGTGTGACCCAGGAGAGACTCCTCAACCTCTCTGCGCCTCCAGCCTCAGCTGAAAATGGCAGGGATAGTGGCATCTGCCTAACGGGTGTCGAGGGCTAAAGTGAGTTCAGACAGGGAAGCGCCTAATGTGGACAAAGAAAAGCATGGTCAGGGGCGGCCGGAGAAGGTGGTGTGGCCACAGGGAGGTGGGACACTGAGGCACTCATGCCCACCTCGCCACCTAGGTGGCCCACACCTGACGCTCCAGTGACCCACCCCGGGTTCACGGTGCTTGGAGAAGCCACACAGCTGGGCCACAGCAATGGCTGCCAGGCGGCCAGCCCCTGGTGGCGGAGAACCTGCTGCCAGCACAGGTCACCTGGGGAGGGGGGAGGCAAGGGGGTGGTGGGAGGTATCTCTCCCACTTTGCCGGGGTATGGCCTGGGTCCTTGGCTGTGCCTCGGCCACACCGCGGGCTGGCCACCTGCGTGCTGCCAAAGCTTGCGAACCGGCACTTCCGGGAAGACAAACGAGTGGCCGCCGACTAGGAGGGAGGCGTGGGCTCACGGGAGGTTCAGGAGAAGAACGGGGAGCTGCTCAGAGCCCTCGTCGGGCAGATCCAAGCGCACGCAGCTGGTGGTGCTGCTGTTACAGAAGCGGGTGTTCTTGTGGGTTCTGACCGGTGGGTTGAAGGAATGTGAATGTTCATTTGCTCTGTTACACAATTCTGAATCTCCCAAATTTTCTACTGTAACTGGTATTTTTGTTATTTTTTTAAATATTTATTTTTGAGAGACAGAGAGACAGAGCATAAGCAGAAGAAGGGCAGAGAGACAGGGAGACACAGACTCTGAAGCAGGCTCCAGGCTCGGAGCTGTCAGCACAGAGCCCCACGTGGGGCTTGAACCCACGAACTGCGAGATCATGACCTGAGCTGAAGTCAGCCATTTAACCGACTGAGCCACCCAGGTACCGCTGTAACTGGTATTTTCATAATTGAAGGGACGATATTTTAAAAGCTGGCCATTGGTAGATTAGACTAGGGATCTGGCCAACATGGAAACTTTATCTTCTCAGAGCGCCTGGGTGGCTCAGTGGGTCAAGCGTCCGACTTTGGCTCAGGTGATGATCTCACAGGTACTGAGTTCGAGCCCCACACTGGATCTGTGCTGACAGCTCAGAGCCTGCGCTGGATCTTCTGTCTCCCTCTCTGCCTCTTCCCAGCTTGCTCTCATCCTCTCTCACAAAAATAAGCATTAAAAAAAAAGCCTTCATCTTCTCTGAGAGCATACGTTCTAAGTTGCCTGCACCAGGATTTAGAACTGAATGTTTGGGGCACAGACTCTCTTCATGACCTGGGGGCTTCTGGCTTTGCAGCCCTGGGCAAGAGCCGGTTCTGACCCTCCTGGCTTCCAGTGGGGTCCGGAACAGGCTCTGTGTGTTCTGCATCACGACCCCCAGGGAGCAAACCACCCAGAGAGTTACCTCCTCCAAGGCCTCGTCGGCATGATGCTCATCAACACATTCCACCTGCAGGGGTGCAAGGACACTAGCTCGGTACACATGTAGGACTCCTTCTCCGCCACCACTGTCGTCGTGATCGCCATCATGATGACCACCACTGCCGTCACCACCCCCATCACTGGGGGGGGGGGGCCAGGCTTCTACCACTCGCGCCCCACCACCTGGCACCAGACAGGCCTGGTGATGTCCCTGAGGCAGGGACAGCCAAACACGCTTTGAGCGATGAGAACATCTTTAGTCCTGTTGCCAGGAAAAGTCTCGGATAGACTAATACACACTCCAAACAATCATTAGAGGCTCCGTTTTCAGACCTGCAGAAAGCAGGGAAGAAAATAACGTGTGGCCCCTAGCGCCAAACAGCTCTCCTCTGGCCGGCCAAGTGTCAACCTCGCCACTTCATTCCTTGTCCAGACTGGGAAGATTGTCCCTGTCGCTGAACACGGGCCGTGGGAACGCGTGATGGAAAGGGTGGTCGGGGGGGAAGAGCAGCGCGGAGCCTCAGGGCTGCGACAGGCCTGGTGGCACAGTCCGCGTGCATATCACGCTGCCTCTGGTCCCAGATCCTCACCCGGAGCTTCTGCCCGCAAGGCTGACAGACGACAAACTCTTATAATGGGGGTGATGCTGGGTGAAAACGCAGAGGTGGTGGCTTATCCCCGACCTTGTGAAGACCTCAGAGCGAGCAGCACAGCGAGACTGCCTTCCCTTCCTCCTGTTCCAGGGGCTCGTGCTTACAGGTGAATGTATCCAAAACACACCGAAAGCCTTCAAAATATCACCTCCGCTGCTCTAGAGGCCCCGCCCCTAGGGATCGATCCCTGAGGATATCATGGATCCTCAAAAAAAGTGACCTAGAAGGTTGCTTATCAGAGTTGTTAACACAGAGTGAAAAATCAAGAACAGGCTAAGCACTGATCATGCATGAGGGGCTCTGGGATCACTGGGGGCGGTGACAGCCCATCGGGCAGGTGGGGCCACACAGCCACCAGAACCAAGAGAGGCGGAAGCTGTGTTCGTGGCAGGAAATGATGTTTGCGGCACCCTAAGTGGGGGAAGAGCACGTAACCGAATTCAACGGCGCTCTTGTCAAAACAAAATGTATAAACGCTTAGGAAAAAGACTAGCAGGAAACACGGAGCCCTACCTGCTCCCCACCCCCGTTTCTTTTTTTTTTTTTAAAGAAACACTGACTGGCTTTTTAACCCACTCCTTGATCGCCAGAGGACAGTCGGCTGTCCTGCCCCACCGGCCAGAGAGACCGGGGTGCGGCCCTCCAGCCAGCCTGCGGTGCAGCCAGAGGCAGATCAGGGCTCCACCCCCAGCCTCTGCCAGTAGAGGAGACCGGTCGAGGCAGGAGGCCTGGCCGAGCAGCAGTGGCCCCAGCAGCTGATGCCAATGAAGTTCTTTCAAGTGCACGGTCAGCCCCGATTCCAAGGTACCCCAGCCGGCGCCGCGCACCACGAGGGAGGAGCCGCGACCCTTTCAGCACAGACCTGGGTTCATCTGAACCACCCTGACTCGGATACACAACGGGCTGTCTGTACCCTCCTTGCTATGCCGGCCCGGGGAGGGGCTGGTGGAAGGGCCCAGGACTGGATGACGTCCTGCCCTTAGCCCTGTGTGACTCTTGGGCAAGTCCCTGCCCCCCACCCCCTCTGCCCCAGGCCTGGCTCCCCTTTGGTAAAAACGTGGCCCTGCTGAGGTAGCCTGAATTCACATCCTCTTGGGAGCTGTGCGATGCTGGCCGGTCTGCAGCCTCCCCAGGCGCCCCGATCCTTGGCTGAAGAGCGCGGCCACAGCTCCGGCTTGGCAGGGTTGGGGACGACAGACTGGCGGGAAGTTGATGCTGAGTAAGTGGCTGCATTGTTGAAGTTAAAATGAGCATTCCTCCTCCACGCAGGGGAGAGAGTCGAGTGTGAGGGGGGCAGCCTCGTGCCGCCCCCACGTCCACTCTCCACTGGCGAGTGACCGCTGGCAGAGAGGAGGCGGCTCGCATCCGGAGGAAGCCTTTCTCTAACACAGGGGTGCTAAGTGTCTGTTTGGGGGTGCCACTCGCCCTAGGATGTCACCACAGCCACTGCTTACCTGCTTTATCACATACTTTACTTTGTTTTCGGTCTTCTCCACCACCAGGTTCATCCCCAAGGCCCCAGGACTCAGCTGGTCCAAAATCTAGCAGCAAGAGACAAAGAGAAGCTTTTAGCAAACACACACACAGCTCTTCACTTTCCAAAGCGGGCTCCACTCGGCCGCCTTCTCTGCCCCAGCTTCTCCTGCAGACCGGCAGAGCCGACGCCTCCACCACACTGCAGAGAAGGAAATGCCCAGAAGGCTGCGGAGCCCTGAGATCGCAGAACCTGAGCCCCTCTCTCGGCGGCCAGGTCTGGAGCTCTTTCCACCACCCTGTGCCACTTCTCTGGGTGCAGCGGGGGCCAGCGGGCATCTCGGAGCCAGCACCTCCTGGGGCAGATCTTGGTTCACTCTCTCTAGCCCCCTATGATTTCAGCTTCAAGGACCCACCTCCGAACTGAGCATCCACACAAGAAAATAACTGGTCCAGAATTGGTGCAGAGTTAACTACACGTGCGTGTGGCCAGGCCCTGTGCCAAGCACTTTACCGCCCCCTCCCTCCGGTGAGCGGCACTCTCCCTATGGCCCTGTCCACCCTGGGGAAAACTGAGGCATAGGGAGCGAGGGCCTTGCCTGAGGCTATCGTGCTGACAAGGCAGCCAGCCTGGAGTGGACGGGAGCTCTGGGGTCCGACTCCAGGGGCTGTGCTGTGAAGCAAAGCTTCAGAGAGACAGCTGCCAGGTCTGTGCGGGAGGCCAAGGGCTTCACGGGAGGGTGGATGATGGAATCACACCTATCAGGGGATAGAAGCCCGGACGGAAAGGAGCGGATGTCGGAGATGGAACCCTGAGTCTAGGGACTCTCAGAGTCCAGGGAAGTCTTGGATTCTATAATCCAGCCGCTGTGGGTGGACTGAATCGTGCTTAGGGACTCTGGGGGACAGCATACTACTGAGCGGCTTGATTAAGCCAGTCTAAGGAGCCCACAGCAAAACGCACTCGCTCAGATGGGGTCTGTGGTTTTCTCCGGAAATAGTAACTTTGCCTGTAAAATTCTCTGGCCCCCAGAAACTCATCTCCTTTACAGGGCTGGCTCCCCTGCAGCCCTCGGGCACAAAAGGGGTGCTCACAAAGTGAGCAAAATCTAATCTACAAATTGTTTTCAAATTAATGAGATCTTTACAAAGACTGAATCTGAGGTTTAATAAAGTTGACATGTCATGTATCGGAGCGGCTAACTAAACACTCACTCACTTTTATTTTGCAGCTTTCCTTTTGTTTGGGGAATGTTTCAAACCTTACACGTTGTCACAGGCCCTGGAAATGGTCCAAGCCCTCCCACCCGGGACTACCGATGGCCTGGAAACGGAGTTTGGAGGCTCCTGATTCAGAACTTTGGACGTTGAACTGTGTCCTGTGTCCATGGGCAGAAAGGTGGACTCCTCGCCCATCACGTATTCAGAAAAACGGTGCTGGAGAGTCCTTCATTTCATCCAACATTTTAGAGGGGGAAACTGAGGCCCAGAGAGGCAAAGGCAAAGGGCACTTCGGGGACCACCCCACGCGCTGGAGGCAGACCCTGGCCCCAGGGTGGGACCTGACCACCTGCCGCCTCTTCAGAGGCTATGGCCGGTAAACCGGTAAGGGGCTACGTGGGCGTTGCATGTCGGGGGTCCCTGGCTCGCCCCAAACCGGCGGGTCCTCGTCGCCCCGGACTCCCCAGCAGGGAACAACTTAGCACCTGGTACTTCTCCATAGTGTCCCCAGGGCAGGCTCCCCGCGTCCTGTCCGTTGGCAGGGCGCCCGAGGTGCGCCCCTAGCCCGCGCCCAAGCGCGGACCCTCGACTGAGCATGCTCAGTAGAGATCGCGCCTGGGAGAGCGCCCCACCCCCGCCCCGGGGGCGCCCCCTAAGTCCCAGGAGCGCCTGCCCGGACGGTGCACGAGGGTGCCCCTGCTCGCCGCTCCGGCGGGGTGGCCTCGGAGCGCTCGACGGGCGGGGCCTGCGAGCGCGGCGGGCGGGGCCCCAGCGCGGTAGGCGGGGCCGGGCGGGGCCGCCGGGGCCTGGGCGCGGCGGGCGAGGCCCCAGCGCGGTGGGCGGGGCCGCCAGCGCCAGCGCGCGGCGGGCGGAGCCTCGAGCGCGGCGGACGGGGCGGCGGAGGGCGGCGCGCGGTCCCTTTAAGGCGCGGCCGGGGCGGGCCCGCCGGCGCGGCCCCTTTAAGGCTTGGCCTACGTGGCAGCCGCTGGAGCCGCGGACGGGGAGCGAGGCCGGCGGCCGGGCACTTCCTGTGGAGGCCGCAGCGGGCGCGGGCGCCGACGGGCCGAGCGCCGAGCGAGCGAGCGAGCGAGCCGAGCCTCCCGCCGCCGCCATGGGCCAGAACGACCTGATGGGCACGGCCGAGGACTTCGCCGACCAGGTGCGGCCTGCGGCCCGACCGGGCCTCCTGCCCCCGGCCCCTCGGCCCTCGGCCCCTCCCGCGGGTCCCCCCCCCCGACTCCCCCTCGGGCCCCGGCCCCGAGCCCTCTGAGCCCCCGGAGTCGGCCCCCGGCCCCCGAGGGCCGCCCCCGGGACCCTGCCGCGTCCTCCCCGCTCCCGAGCCCGCCGGAGGATCGCGCCCCCTCCCCCAACCGGGGCATTCCTCCCCGGGGCTCGTCGCCTTCCTGGCCCGGGGCTCCCCGAAACTCGGCCTCCGGGCCCGGCCTGCCCTTGTCCCCGCCTCCCCGCCGGGCTCCGGGTGGCTTCTCGGGCCCGTGCTTCGGGACCCAGGTCGGTGACCGCCCCCCTCCCCCACCGCCCCTGGCCGCCCCAGGAGGTGAGGGGTGTGGGGGGCAGCCTCGGCCCGTCCCGAGAAAGGAGCCCGAACCCTGGGGGCTGGGGGGCTCCGCGGGTTTGGGCCGAGACTGGCTGCTGGGAAGCGTCCGCTCCGTGTCCGACAGTTGGGGTGGTCCCTGCACGCTCCTCCTCTCCTGGCACTCCTAGGGGGCGGGGTGGGGAGCCGTGATCCCGAACGGGGGTTGGTCAGATAGGAGGCCTGGGGGTCCTTCCAGAGGAAAGGGGGCGCCCTGGCATGGACCCCACCTACAGAAAGCAACAGCGCTTTCTTCTGTTACTCTTTCCTGGATGTGTTGGCTCCTGGGGTCCCTTTGACCCTCCCAGCATTTTCTCTCCCTGTTTGGACTCTGCCCTGGGACTGAATTGAATGGGGATCTATCCGTACACAAACCTGGGAGGAGGGGAAGCCTCTCTTCTGGGTTTATTTCCCCCCTTCTGGAGTTTTCAGAGCGATTCTGAGCACCCGAGAAGCTCCTGAAACAGGCAGTTGACACAGACCAGAGGGACAGAATCAGATCCTAGAAAGGGGAAAGGACAGAGCTTCCCAGCTCTTTCCCTCGAGCTTAGATTGTCCAATGTACCTTTTACCTGTGAAAGCCACCCGTTACGTCTGCAGGGGACCAGGCTTATCCCTGGAGGCAGAACCGTGTCCCGCCCAGTGGCCACTTCTTTCCTTAGCGTACTTAACGGGCTTGTGGTTTTTGCCAGGTTCAAAAAGTAGTGAGGTTAAATTTTTCAGTTTTATGGGGGTGGCATTGAGCAACGACGCTCGGAAGCGTGGGTTTATTGGATGGCTCGTGTGCGTTTGTGTGAGTGAAAAGCACGGATGCGTGTTTTCTGAGCCGGTATGGGCGAGCTCCGTCTTCCACGTCCCCCCGGAGGGGGGCCCGGTCTGTCTGGCGTCCGGTCGCGGGGGGGGGGGGGGGGGGGGGGGGGGGGGGGGGGGGGGGGGGGGGGGGGGGGGGGGCATGGTGGCTCCTTGTCAAACCGGCTTGGGGGAGAGGTATGTCAACCTGAAGCAATGGTTTTCGCTAAGGTCATGATTTTGTGTTCAGAGACCGTGTAAAAAGGGCACCGTTCACCAACACCGGTCATACCCAGAGCCCTCAAGAGTCACGTAGGCCCCCCCTGGCCATTTTCAGTGACACAGTTTTCGTGACCCGATTTCATTTCCCCAAGTAGAAACTCCCTAAGAAGATGGCTCCTGCCACCCGAGGGGCCGGGAGAGCTCTGGACCCGCAGCCTTCGGTCCGGAGAACCCTGATCTGGCAAGCGTTTCATAACCAAATCTAGATAAAATGTCTCTCGCCAGGCTGCTGCCAATTATCAAACGATCAACTTTCCTCCACAGGAAAAAAAAGTTCAAAATCTGTATATGTAATCTTTTCTTTTGTTTTTCTCCGTGCATTTTGCTTAAATGAAAGACGCAGGATCTTGGAACCGGAAAGGCCCTTCAGTCGGACACAGGGACATAGGGTCTGTCTGCGCCAAGTTACTGCCTGGGGCAGGGCCCTGCCTCCCGGCTGGCACTTCGAGCTTCCGGAGGCCCGTGTTCTGCCTGCGTCAGAATCAAACCCAGGGTGGCCCCTGGCTGTGTCCTGTCAGGCGGTGCGGCTCCTTCTGTCAGCTTATCAGGGCCAGGGCCCACCTTGGTGGCATTCGGTGTCAAAATCCCTTCCATGCCCTTTTGTGGGTGACTCGGGAGGGCTGTGACCCTCGAGTGGCCCTTGTCCTCTTCAAAACCGAAGTCAGGAGCATCTTCTGCCACAGGCGGGCTTGGCACGGGAGGACGTGGGCAGAGAAGAGAGCGCAGAGCCCAGGCGACGGCTTCCTGTGGATGACATGTGGCCAAGCTGCGGTGCCGTTTCAACATTTATCCACGTAATATTAAGGCAAAGCGGCCAATAGTAAAGATGCTGGAGTCTGGGCTTTTAGAGTGAAAATGAGCTCATTCGAAGGGCTGGGGTATCATCCAAGTCACCCATCGGTAACATGACAGACCCGGTTTTTCAAACCCCGTCTTCAGAAAACGAAAGCAAAACTCAAGTGACAGGTGCTGGCCAGGAAGTGTAGGGTGCTGAGAGCAGCACCTGTGAAGCCCGTTGTGGCCCCCAGTAGTTACAATAAGAGACACGAGCTCCGGGCCAGGTCCTCAGCACTGTGCTCCCGTCTGGACCGCGCCAGGCCGGCCACAGCGTCCCCACGGTTGGGCGTGGAGAGGGCCGGCTTGTGTGGCGCATCGGAGGCCGAAGTTCTGAGCCCACGTCTGGGTCCTGGAGGCTGGGCTCCTCGCCTCCTGGCTGCCTCGCAGCCTCCCCTTGAGGCCCGCAGGGGTGAGAGCGCAGGGGCAGCCACCCGTTTCGCCCTGACTGGCAGGCTGCTTTGGAGCTACATCCCCGGCCTCGGGCTCCTTGCCCCGGGCGGCCAGGAAGCCAGGCGCTGGAGAAAATGCTGAGCGTGCCCTCTGCAGCCAGGCATTCGGAAGCCGTCTGAGGCCAGGTCAGGAGGGGCCAGAGGCTAAGGAGCTCAGCGATCCACGGTCACGTCTGTGTCCAAAGCCGGGGCTCGCTGCCCTTCAGGGGAGCGTAACTGCCAGGTGCATCCGCGCCAGTGAACCGGAGTATCAGCACCTAATGGGTTGGGCCTGACGTCTCATCTGTCGCCAGGGTGACAGATAAGCTGCATGGGACCTTGCCCCTCCAGGTGGCCTTTGGTGATTTTACCCGTCCTTTGGCACGGTGGAGCCAGTCTTGGGAGCTCCCCTGGGCCTCCGGTCTGGCGTTGGGCAGCTCGGATGGCCTGACAGACCGTGAGTGGGCACACGGGCCCTGGACTACCAGTGCGCGGACAGCCGTTGGGTGTGAGTGGGGCTCTCATAACGGCGAGGGGTTCTCGGCATCGCTGTCCTGTTGCTCCGCTCTGTGCCCCCCGCCCTGCTGGGCCTTCCTGCCCCACACAAGCAGGAGTGAGGGGAGAGGGCAAAGAGGGCGCGTTCTCTCCCGCCTGCCCATCTTAGGAGGTTAGGAAGAGCCATCCCGCCTCTTCTGGGGAGCGGGATAGAGACACGGCGGGGGGACTGGAAAGCGAGGCACAGCTGTGCTCTCCTGCATGTGACCTGTCACCGCTCTCCTACGATGAGGCTCTTGGTCACGTGGATTTCTGGTCCAGGAAGCCAGGTCATCTCCAGGGCCAGTTGACGCTTGTCCCCGTACGTGGAGGTGCAGCGTGAACTCACACGGCAGCACCCTGGGGGAGCCCTGGGGTCATGGTAGACTCATGTGTGAGTCACCGAACCCTTGCTCTGGCCCTGACTCAGCCTGCTGGGAGGGAAGCCGTCCGGCCACAAGTTCTGAGCTTCTGGGATGTGGAGGCTTGAGGTGGCCCTCGAGAAGGGCGGCCCCGGTCCCCGGCGACCAGAAGGGCGGACGCCCTTGTCTGACCCCTCAAAGTTCCCAACCAAGATGGCAGCCGGCTTTCCTCAGGCCCTTGCATCCTCAGACCTCCGTGCACGAGCACTGCAGGTGGCTGTGACGGACCGCTGTGCTCTCAGAGTTACAATCATGTTCTTAACCCCCCTCTCGAGTCATCACCCTTCGTAAGTAACCCTCAGCGGTCTGGACCTCGCCAGTCACTTGGGCGCCGTGGTCCCTTATGAACCGCACCCTCCTTGACGCTGAGCTTCTTGGAGGTTTCACCGAAAAGCGTGCCCCCCGCAGGCCCACCGGCCTCTGGTGCGGCCTGTCCCTGCTCGCTGTGCGCCTCCAGCTCCCCCGCCTCGATTCTGTCCCGGCCGTGGCAGTCGTGGCTCGCCGTGTCCACCGCGGGCACACGGGCAGCGGGCAGCACCCGGCCCCCAGCCTGCGGGGCCCCCTGCAGAAGCAGGGCACGGGGCCACCCTGGGCTCCCGTGTGCTGCCCGGATGCCTGCTTTCGGGGCTCTTCTCTGCTGTGCCTGGAGGAGGCGGTCCACAGATGCCTGGCGTGCATCCAGTGGCCGAGCCTGAACCGTTGTGACCAGCATGCATGCAGCGGGTCCGAGTAAAATCGGTCTGGCCTCATGTTGAAACAGTTTTTTTTCTTTCCTGTTGAGTCCAATCAAGTGCTTATTAGAGGCTGGCGGGTTGAAAGAGGCTCTGCCGCAGCCTGACTCGCAAAATACGGTCAGCCCTTAACCTAGACCACATCGAACTTTGAAATAACCTGAAGTTTGGCTTTTTTCTCCCCCACAGCACAGAGCTGTCTGCCTCCTCAGCCTGTCTCCTGGGCAAGGGAGGGGTCTCCCCGTTGCTCTTTAATCCTCTGGACCCAGACACTCCAATTAAAAGTCCAGACTCGACATGGAGGCTTTTAAACACAGCCTGCGTCTCTCGGGCCGCACGCGTTAAACGGGGCACTCGATGGTAGGAGGCTCAGAGCGAAGCCCGGGGCCCGGGATGGTTCGCTCCCCGCCACGGGTCAGAACCCCTCCGACGTCTGTCCGCCCCCACCTTTTGGGGTCAGCCTCCCCTGGAATAGTTCCGCGGCCCCGGGCGGCAGGGCCAGTGGTCAGCTGACCTGGGGGGTGTGTACCCCGAGTGCATGTGTGTCCTGTGGGTGCTTTACATAGACCCCAAAATCTCTAGGGGTGTTAAGATTCTTTCTCCCCCCTTTTTCTCCTCCACTTACTCAAGCTGGAAAGAATCTTAGCAACTGTTAGTCTGGCCGCCGTCCCTTTGTAGAAGGGGAGCAGGACCGTCCGCCCGCCTCCGCGGGGGCCGCTGCGCGTGCTCAGCCACATGGCATGGCTGGCGGCACTCGGGAGCTTCGTCTCCCAGACCCATCCGGTTGATCGTCCGGGCGTCTCTCTCCCTGTGACCTCTGCCCCCGCTTTGGTGAGGGTCAAGGGCTGGGCAGGCGTGTGCAGAATTCCACTTTGGGGCTCTGTTAGCTCGGGAGATTGGGAGAGAAGGGACACCTGGCTTGTAAGGGCTTTCTCCCCGCTCTCCCTCCCTCCCACGAGAGTGGCCCAGTGCAGGGGAGCGGAGGGGAGAGGAGGGAGGGGAAGGAGGCTTCTCTGCTGACTGAGCCGAAGTCCACACACTGGAAGTTGATCTCAACAGCCAGAGGCTCATTGCCTGTGGCGGAGAGGGCTGGAGAGCAACTTTTGAAGAGGCCAATAACTAAGACTCTCGGACACACCTTCGCTGGTTCCAGTAAGGTTTTGCCAGCCCTGAGAGGGGCCGTGATGTTCATTTGACCGTCCCTCTGCCGGGGCCAGAGCCGCGGATGCCCTTTAGACTCCGCCGCCTGACACGTCACCCCCGTGGGTGGGTCCCAGTCTTCCCGAGAGCCCGCTGTTCCATGTGTCTTAGGGTTTCTTTCCCTTTGCACTTAGCTTGGACGGCTGCGGGGCACCTGAGTGACATTTGTGCCCCCAGCCGGCATCTGTTTCGTAACCACGCTGTCGTTAACGGCACACTTTGCACGGAGCTGGAGGAAGTTCTAAACATGTTTTTTCTCCCCTTGGCATTAGCCAGTGATCTTCCGAACCTGACTTCCGCTGCTGTTGAGACAGTCGTGCGTCCGTTTGCTAGCATGTCTCTGTGAGAGACTCCAGAGCCTTCTAGCCATTGGCCACACCACTTCCACGCGTGCGCTCCCCGCTGCCCGGCCCGCCCTCTCCAGTCCGGGGCTCTGGGAGGGACTGGGGGTGCACACGGCTGCCAGAGCCTGACCTCTCCTCTCGCTGCTCGGAGGCTTTGGATAAGTGTAGACACGTGAGCTGACCGTGAGACCCCCAGGCCTGGGACCCTGGCTGTCCCCTAAGTGGACAGTCAAGAGCGTGCTCAGCCCTCTTCCGGGTAGAGGGGGTCTGAGCACCGTTGGGGTGTTGGGAGGCCAAGGCTTAGCCGTGAGTGACCGGCAGACCGAGCCTCAGCGCGGCCATCTCGGGTCAGCGCAGCTCTAAGCGAGCCCCCTTCCCCTGTGGGGTGCAGTCTGTCCATTTGTGAACCGAGAGGGCCGCAGGGGAGTGGGCGGAGTTCTGTGGCAATGTCTGGAGGCATTTTTGGTTGTCAGAGCTGGAGGGGGTGGCTGATGGCGTCCAGGGGTGCTGCATCCGCGCCTTCGGTGCAGGTCGGCCTCGGATAAAAATGACTCAGGGCAGATGCCGGGGTGCACAGCGGCGGGTGGGGAGGCTGCAGGGCAAGCGGCAGGGCCTCATCAGGTGGTGATCCTAATCCGCCCGGGCCCTGGCCTGAGAGGACGCGGTGCGTCTTGGGGCGGCCCCTCAGCCGAGGACGGTGGCTGCCGTCTACGCGCCTGTGCCGACGGGGCAGAGGCCGTCACCCTGGGGCTCTGAGCCCGATGGGCGGGGCGGGCACAGGGCAGCGCGGGGAGAGGCGCTCAGCCCGATGTCTGTGGCCGGCAGTTCCTCCGGGTCACCAAGCAGTACCTGCCGCACGTGGCGCGCCTCTGCCTGATCAGCACGTTCCTGGAGGACGGCGTCCGCATGTGGTTCCAGTGGGGCGAGCAGCGCGACTACATCGACACGACGTGGGGCTGCGGCTACACGCTGGCCTCCGCCTTCGTGCTCCTCAACCTGCTGGGGCAGCTGAGTGAGTGGCCTTCCCTCGTGGGCGGGGCTCCCGGGACGGCCGCTGCTCGCCCTTCCTCCTCCCCGGGAGGCGGCCCAGGCCAGGGCGTTGGTCTGCGGGCCTTCGGGTGGGTGCCGTGCTCACTAAAGACCGAAGACACAGGCCCTGCTCTAAGCTCCTGGACCGGGAGCCGGGGGGGGGGGGGGGATTGGGTGACCTGGGTGGGCCGGCGAGGAGCCAGAGCTGGGGAAACCCAGGGCGTCGGGAAAGGAT
The DNA here is from genome assembly GCA_004023785.1 of Mungos mungo. Classification (NCBI taxonomy): domain Eukaryota; kingdom Metazoa; phylum Chordata; class Mammalia; order Carnivora; family Herpestidae; genus Mungos; species Mungos mungo. The sequence continues at coordinate 3,237 of PISW01015356.1, read as the reverse complement.
GACTCGGCGGCCGGAAGGCGGCTCACGTGGGCCTCAGGTCTCCTGCTCCCCGGCCGCTGTCTGTTGGCTGCAGCCCTGCCACCTTGTACATTTGGGAGCCGGAAAGGGGCCTGCGCTTCTCAGCCTGTCCCGAGGCTCTCACGGCAGTTGCTACTGTGCCACCCGCTCTGGAAAATGGCCCGTTCTCTGGAGCAAGGGATCCATTTTCTAGAACGGTCCCTGCGCCAAGTAAGGTCCCATCCGCTCAGGGGTGGTCTGGTCCTGTCCAAGATAAAGTCTCCCAGGGGTTGTAGCCGGGCCGCCAGCGCGCGGGGCTCGGGCGAGGTGGCAGGCCCCGCGGCGGCGGCCCCTCGCCTAGTCCTCGGCCACGCCCCCTGAGCCTGGCCCTTCTCCTCTGCAGCCGGCTGCATCCTGGTGCTGAGCAGGAACTTCGTGCAGTACGCCTGCTTCGGGCTCTTCGGGATCATAGCGCTGCAGGTACGCAGGCTTCGCCCCCCGCGGTGTGTCTCCCTGGGCCTCCTTTCCTTTCCTGAGAAGTCACTGGATTTTCCCGAGTGCGAGCTCTGGAGAGCTGGAGAGGGTGGGGCCCCTGAGAAGGTGCCAGGCTCTGGGCGCCCACCTTTTTGCCACCTTCCGGAGTTTCCTCTGACGGGGACAGGTGACAAGGTTGGCTGCCAGGACACAGTCTTATTGTCTTCCCTCATGAACACCCAGCTGGCCCGAGGAGCCGTGGGCACCCGGACCGGAGCCCTCGGGCACCATGTCTCACCTCGCGGGCGCAGCTCCCTGGGAGCAGATGGCTCGTTCCGCAGGCTGGGCTGGTCAGCGCGCCCCGGGGACCGCTGCGCCCGGTTGTTGAGCTCGGAGCTGTCCCGGGCCCCTAAGCTGCTCCGGGTGTCTTACACTCACACTTCCGGTGGAAAGATTACCGACTATTACTCTATGTAAAAGTCCGAATGCACGTGGAAACGTGAGACTCAAGTTTCTGTCTTCTCTGTTCCCTTCAGACCGTCGCCTACAGCATCCTGTGGGACTTGAAGTTCTTGATGAGGTACGCGCCTCACGTGCCGGGCTTCTGTTCCGCATCTCTAGACTCGGGAGCCAGCAGTTGGGAGCGAATATCTTTGGGTCCCAGTGCACTTGGGAGTCTGTGGGAGGGGTTGGTGGAGGGTCCCCCCCCCCCCCGCCACCGGGGCACGGGTGAGAATGAAGCTGTCTCTCCCAGCCCGGTGCTCATGGGGAGGGAAGGAGGGCCGGAGCGACAGCAGGCGCTCCCAGCACCCCAGCTGGCCGACGGCGGGGCCGGGGCCAGGACGGGCTTCGAGCGCGTTCGGGTGCGTGTCACTGCTCAGCGGAACAGACCCGTCTGTCTTCGGCCGTGTATGGCCTTTGCCGGGGTGGCTCGGGCCCTGGTCCTGTGGGCTCACGCCCAGCCCGTCCGGCCTGGTTTGGAGAGAGGGACCTACGGGCCCCCCCTGCCTGTGCTCCCGCCGAGGCCTCCCGACCTGGGCCGACCGGCGTGCGTCGTGGCTGCCAATACCTGGCAGCTCAGCTGGCGTTTCTGTCCTCAGGAACCTGGCCCTGGGAGGGGGCCTGTTGCTGCTCTTGGCGGAATCCCGTTCCGAAGGCAAGAGCATGTTCGCGGGCGTCCCCACCATGCGCGAGAGCTCCCCCAAGCAGTACATGCAGCTCGGAGGCCGGGTTCTGCTGGTCCTGATGTTCATGACGCTCCTTCACTTCGACGCCAGCTTCTTCTCGGTAGGCGCTCCCGCTCGCGCCAGCCGGCCTGGTCTCCTGCCCTTCAGAAAGGGGCCCTGACCGCGCTTCCCGCCTGTGCTGGAGCCGCGTCCGGGGGCTGTTGGGATGAGTCGGCTCAAAGGAGGCGAACATCTGATCCTATGGAAAGGAGTAAAAACCCAGCAAGCTCTGGGCCCAGAGCCGACGAAGTCCAGAGTCCGCCTGCCTCACTGGAGGGCCCGCACCTGGCGCGCCTGCCTCCAGGCAGTCCACCCTGGCTCTCAACAGCCCCACAGTTCTTCCGCTGTCCCCCGTTCGTACCTTTACCGTGCACTGTGCGCGTGCCGGGGGTCCGTCCCCAGGAGCTGGCTGGGCGCCCTGGCCGGGAATGGCTCCCAGGGGGGCACCTGGCGCCACGGGAGCGGAGGCCTGCGGGCTGGGCCTGAGTGTGGCCTGGCACATCGCAGCCTGTCCCTGAGGCTGCTCTGTCTGCTGCCCCTCGCACCCCCGCCCCGTCCCTCACTTGAACGCACACCCGGCACCCGGACGCGTGCCGCAGGGACAAAGGCAGTTGGAACCTCTCTTCCTTACCTTTTTTTCCCTCACCCTCTAACCTACGCAGATTCTCCAGAACATCGTGGGCACAGCTCTGATGATCTTAGTGGCCGTCGGTTTTAAAACCAAGCTGGCCGCTCTGACCCTCGTCGTCTGGCTGTTTGCCATCAACGTGTACTTCAACGCCTTCTGGACCATTCCTGTGTACAAGCCCATGCACGACTTCCTCAAGTACGACTTCTTCCAGACCATGTCGGTGATCGGAGGCCTGCTCCTCGTGGTGGCCCTGGGCCCCGGGGGCGTCTCCATGGACGAGAAGAAGAAAGAGTGGTAACCGACCCCTCCCTGCCTGGCTGGGACCCGCAGCCATCGAGGACTGGCTCGGGGTGGATTCGACACACCTGCCGGCATTGACGTGTCCTCTCCCTGCCCCCCCTTGGTAAAGGCGCAGATGTTTTGAGAATTTATTTGCAGACACCTGAAATTTGGCGGCTAAATCTGCTCTGGACCCACAGCCTGGCACCTGACCGCCAGGGCAGGCGGGCTGGGCGCGGCGCCCCTCCCCCACCCGGCCGGGCTGTGGCCTCGGTTCCCGTTCTTGTTTCTGGTTTGTGGGCGGGGGGCCTTCGAGCTGTACTGTGAGCAGATACACTTGTGTATCATTCAAAGCGGTCTCCCTCTTACTGTTTTTTTAAGTTTACGTTTTTAGCTGAAACTAAATGATTTGGGAAGGCCCGGCCCAACGTCACACACGCTGCTCCCAGATGTCCCCGCCCCGCATTGTACTACTTGCAGGGACAATGACGGCATTCGGAGAGACCCAAACCCAAAGAACGAAGCAGGGCTGGGGGGGCGGGGGTGCGAGGCTGCTGTTCACTGTGGGAGTCACTCACTCCTCAGCAAACCGGCTCGGATCGGTGCAGCTGTTTTGTGGGGTAATCCGCC
>PISW01015355.1:0-17218 GCA_004023785.1 Mungos mungo | reverse complement strand
AAGAAAGAAAGAAGGAAGGAAGGAAGGAAGGAAAGAAAGAGAAAGAAAGAAAGAAAGAAGGAAGGAAGGAAAGAAAGAAGGAATGAAGGAAAGAAAGAAAGAAAGAAAGAAAGAAAGAAAGAGAAAGAAAGAAAGAAAGAAAGAAAGAGAAAGAAAGAGAAAGAAAGAAAGAAAGAAAGAAAGAAAGAAAGAAAGAAAGAAAGAGAAACAAAGATGGAAGGAAGGAAGGAGGGAAGGAAGGAAGGAAGGAAAAGAAAAAAAGAAAAGCCACATTCTTAGAAACAGAGAGCAGAATGGTAGAATCTTGGTTGCCAGGGTCTGGAAAGTGGAGGAATTAGGGAAAAGATGACAGAAGGGCACAAACTTTTAGTTATAAAATGAATAAAGTATGAAGGTATAATGTACAATATGATAACTAAAGTTGATAATCCTACATTGTATAATGAAATTTGCTAGGGGAGGAGAACTTGTGGTTTTACCAAAATTCAAACAAAAAGGTAAATATGTGCAGTTATGAAGTGATGGACGTCTTCATTAACTCAAAGATGGGAATCCGTTTACAATGTATATGTATATCAGATCATGTTAACACCGTAAAGTTATCCCAATTTTTTTCAATTATATCTTAATAAACTGGAATAAATAACTAAATAGAAGTTTTCATTTAGATCAATATAGACCTGACAGTAAGCATTCTAAAATATATTAAGTGCTCCCAGTATTGAAAGCTGGGAAGACACATGAGTTTTAAATTGCTAAAATGGCATAACTAACCTATTTAGTAAGTGTATTCAACTTGACTTTAATTTAGGTAGCAGTGAAATATGAGCATCTTGACTTTTCAACGAGGATGCCTGATGACTAGTAAAGTTAATGTTTGCCTTATTTTCATTCCTACTCAGTAGTTTGAAAGCTTTCTTTTAAAAGTGAGAACAAGTGGTATACAATATTGCATGTGTCTACCTTTCGTAAGCTCGAACTATACACTTAGGACTGAAGTAGAGACATGAAATAATGTTAAATATCAGTACCTTTGCTTTTTAAGTGTTATATCCTTTTATATTGGATTCATTTTTAAGATTTTTTGATTTCTTTTACTTTTATTTAGATTATTATCCTTCATGATATATGTCATACACTGTAAATTAGATATACTTAAATGGTAGGAGTTTGAAGAAACTGAAATCATCTGGATAGTCACTAGATTTTCAATGGTGGACTCTGTTTTTATATGCTCATGTGATTTCTTTTATCTCTTTCAGAGTACCCATAGTAGAAAGAAATGTCAAAAATCTTGATTTTTCATAGATCTACTTTTCATAGATCAACTTTTATAACAATAAAATGAAATTTAGGTCTTGTTGCTTTTAAAATAATGTTCTTTAAAAGTATAAGATTTATAGGGGTGCCTGGGTGGTTCAATTGGTAGAGCTTCTGACTTTGGCTCACATCATGCTTTCAGAGTCTCTGAGTTGAAGCCCTGCATCTGTTGACAGCTCAGAGCCTGGAACCTGCTTTGGATTCTGTGTATCCCTCTCTCTCTCTCTCTCTGCTCCTCACCCATTTATGCTCTAGCTCCCCCATTCTTTACCTTTCTAAAAAATAAAAAAATTACGATAAATTTTTTTAAAAGTGTAAGATTTATATATCTCAAATCAATATAAGAAACTTTAAATACATGACAGAGTAGCTGATTGAAAGAGTGTTCAAATGCATATTTAAATCCAAAGTAGGAATTACCATTTTGTAAGAAGGAAAGCATTTGAGATTTTTCTATATAATTATGAGTCTTTCATATTAACTCTTAATTTGCTCTTCCTGTATGTATCTGTACTGATAATCAGAATGGTACCCTGAGGTGGCTCAGTCAGTTAAATGTCCGACTTTGGCTCAGGTCATGATCTCATGGTTAGTGAGTTAGTGCTTCCAATGGGTCTCTCCGAAGATGGTGCAGAACCTGCTTCGGATCCTGTCTCCCTCTCCTCCCTCTCCCTCCCTCTCTCTCTTTCTCTCTCTCTCTCTCTCTCTCTCTCTCTCTCTCTCTCTCTCTCTCTCTCTCTCTGTCTCTTACTCAAATAAATAAACATTTTTTAAAAGGATGGTAATTTGAACTAGTTGAAGAGGCTAAAATGTAATTAGGGAATTTTCCATTCTGTAAATATTCAGAAACTTTAAAATGTTAGCTCCAGCTTTGTTGAGAATTTCATTTCATCATTCCCCACAGGTGGATAAGTATTCTGTCTACATGATGGTATCCACATGAATTAAAAGACAAATTTTAAGAACCCTTAAAAATGACAAGATAAGGGGCACCTGTGTGGCTCAGTCGGTTAAGCGTCTGACTTTGGCTCAGGTCATGATCTCACAGTTCATGGGTTCGAGCCCTGCGTCAGGCTCTGTGCTGACCACTAGCTCAGAGCCTGGAGCCTGTCTTCAGATCCTGTGACTCCTTCTCTCTCTGACTCTTCCCTGCTCACATTGTCTCTCTCTCTCTCTCTCTATCAAAAATAAATAAAACATTAAAAAAATTTTAAAAAATGACAAGATAAGAAAATACAACGCTTCAAGGAGGATCATTTTGTTTTTATCTAGCCAAAAGAGAGAGAAGTGAAAGAGAATGAGGGCAGAGAGAGTGAAAGAGAGGGAGAAAGGCCATGCTATTACTAATATAAAATAAATTTTAGGACAAATTGATGCTAATATTTCAGGGACTTCTTCTTTGATCCTAAAAGAAATTGTGAAGAATCAAATATTAGCTGATATTTTTGCCTCTTGGTAACATTCTACCAAAATTCTCAGAAGAGTCCTCCTCCTTAAAAGACTAAAGACCTGGGTCTGAATCCAGCATCAAGTCTGACGAACAAGATTTTAAACACCAACATTATACTATGAAATAATGCTACAATCTCATGTTCCTATAGCATTCATATTAATTTCCATGGACATATTTAAAATTGGTGTTTTCTAAAATTTTCGTAAGATTATTTATATACAGAATATGCACACAATATAAGTTAATAGATATTTATATATAAAATACAAAGTAAGTAAAGTCAAGTAAATATATATATTTAAAACTTCAGTATGCTAACTTGTATTTTATATCTTTAGGATAATACTTTAAACATTTTTAAAAGGCTTTTTATAATATTTCACACACCTCATTATTTTCTGAAAATTTTATCTGACACCATCATTCTTTTATTTGTATATTTGTTTAATACTTTACAAAACATGTATACATACAGGTAAAAGTAATGTTAACTAAAGGAAGCTAGCATTTTAAATGTTTACTATGTTGTAGACACTGTCATGTTGGATACATTGCATGACTTAATTATTACAAAGATTCTGTGAGGAAAACATAAGTCCATTCTCTAGGTCAGGTCATGACGGAGATGCTTGGTATGTTGCCCAAGAACACAAAACCTAATTTCCTGCCTCCAGCCGATGTGTCTATCTTCTGCTAAACCATAATTTCCAAAAGTCAATCACAGATTATGTATTAAAGCCTTGACATATAAGTGGTAATCCCTTGCTTCTCTTAAAATTTGTCTTCCTCCATTCTTCCTACGGATCTCACTATAAACATTCACTTATATCTGTTCAGTGCTGTCTGAATTTGACACCAATTTTAACCTTGGGAAGAAAGTATATGTCAAGATTTCTTAAAACTTTAGCTTATTATCAAGCTTTTGTTATTTATGCTTCCATTTTCTTATCCAAACTGTCTAAACCCCAATCTTTATTTTTAAAAAAATTTTATGTCTTTATTTTTTATTTTGAGAGACAGATAGTGAGCGGGGGAAGGGCAGAGAGAGAGGGAGACACAGAAAATGAAGCAGGCTCTGTCAGCACAGAGCCCAATGCGGGGCCTGAACCCACAATCCATGAGATCATGACCTGCACTGAAGTTGGACAGTTAACCAACTGAGCCACCCAGGTGCCCTTAAACCCCAATCTTTAGATGGAGCTCCTAATCTCAACTGATTATCTCTGATCTGGGTTGAATTGATCTGTGTATCTTTTCCTGGCCTTTACTTGGATTTGCTGAAACTGAGTCCTTGCTTGTTTTGATCTACTTACTCTTTTCAATATTTGCACTTTCTCTTGACCGGATCAATTATTAATTTATATTTTTCTTATTTTTATGTAAGTTCTTCAGATTTGAGCTCTACCTCTTTGCCATATCAGTCCTCTCATTACTACTATTATCAAGCAAAATTCTAAGTAACATCTAGTCTTCCTGTGTAGCTAATCTATTTTTCTTCTACTTTTATCATTTTTAACACAATGGCACAACAAAGTCATCAGGCTTTTATAACAGTATAAAGTTAGCAAATTGTATATATTGTCTCTTTACCTGTTCTCCTTCCCTTATACCTGTACATAAAGAAACAGTGCACTTAACATAACTATAATTTTTTTTAAAAATGTTTATTTATTTATTTAGAGAGAGAGAGAACAAGTGAGGGAGGGGCAGAGAGAGAGAAGGAGAGAGAGAATCCCAAGAAGGCTCCATGCTGACAATACAGGGCTGGATCTCACCAACCTTGAGATCATGACCTGAACCAAAATCAGGAGTTGAATACTTAGTCAACTGAGCCACGCAGCGCACTACATAATTATAATCTTATAATATTATTCCATTCATACAATTCCATGTGAAAAGCTCCCTTCATTTTATTCTTTTGCAAAAAAAAAAAGTTACTTAAATAAACTGTTCATTGCTAAATATATAAGTTATAGGATAGATTGCCAAAAGAAAAATTAACTGCTTTTTAAAACCCTAGATAAAATGATTTGATCATGTATATTCAAAGAAGAACTAAACATAGACCTGTATCGAATGAAATTGGAATAAAACATTTATACTATTTCTTTGAATTTTTTGTTATGTGACTTCACTGTGCTTTTAAGTAGGCCAGACAATTAGCATATTAAATTATATATTTATATAATTTTTCAAGTCAGCAAGATTAAATAACTCTCTCTTATATGCTAATATATTCAAAATAAATCTTTTATTCTCCTGAAACTTTAATATACATCAAATTATTTCAGCCTGGTTTTGTAATTCGGTGTGAATAAATTGATAAAATGAATATACAAGTTGAAGACGTCAAACCCAAGGGTGACGCAGAAATACACTTTTGAAAAGTTGTGATTTAATTAAATTTTCATTCAGTACAATACTTATGATAACATGTTTATTGCTCATTCCGTGTCCTGCTGTGCAATGAGACACCAGAGACAGTAAATATGGAATTAAATGCCAATAGGTTGCAGCTTTGTAAACACATAAAACGCAAAGTGGCATAAAAGCTCTTGGGTCCTGCTGATTCCTAATTGTCGTCGGTGACACGCTTTACTCCGCGTGGCTTTAAAGTAGCTGATATTACATGAGGCTCTAAATTCCTTGCACCTAAGAAAAACTCCTCTTCTTAATTTTGAGATTCTTAGAAATTATACTGATTTTTTACACATAGTTAAGAAGATTTATGCACAATAGTTATTTTCAAGTACCAAAGCTTAAATGAAAGCCCTTTGCATGGATTGGAAATGGTAGGGAAAAATACACCAGCAAATCATTATTACTTTCTTAGAGCGCTTGCATTTTTATTAGCAGTCATTTTTTTTAAATATCAAGAAGTTCCATCGTTTCTATAAATTATATTTCTCTTACTTTCATCTCTTTAACTACACTATTAATCAGGAAAGATGCATGCTGGTTTTTTTTTTTTTTTACCTTTTATAGTTATTTTGTGACATAAAGTCAAATATAAATTCAAGTACTTTTGTGACTTTCTTTAATTTTTTTCTCCTGAGAAAGGCAAACATCTTTGGGGCTACAGATAAACTGGCTCTGGTGCTAAACGGTCAAGACTTTTAGCGGAGAAAATATATGCTTAAATTGAATAAAACAGACTAAATCCTATCAAGATATCATATCTAAAACTCCATTCCGCATTCCTTTCTATTGAGAAAGGAACTCCATCTGTGAACTTTTTAGCTACGAATCCTTAATTATTTCTGAGTAGCTCAAGTTAGCTTTTACTGTGCACTCAGTTTCTCCCAGAATGACGTCTACTTTTTCTCCCCTCTCTACAGCGGATTTTTCCTCCATGGATGTCTTTGTGCACAGAGAATTCGCAGGATTTCCCTGTTGCATGTAGACAGTTAGCACCACATCGTGCATGCGTAGTAAAAAGAAGGGCAGCGTGGCAGGGGGACAGTGTGTGGAACCGCTGAGACATTACACTGACTGAAGGCTGGCTCCTCAAATTACAGTTTCACTTGTTACAGTTTTATTGAGATACAATTCACATACCATACAGTTTATCCATTTAAAGGGTACAATTTCGGGGTGCCTGGGTGGCTCAGTCAGTTAAGCCTCTGACTTCGGCTCAGGTCATGATCTCACATTCCTGGGTTCAAGCGCCACATCGGGCTCTGTGCTGACAGCTCAGAGCCTGGAGCCTGGTTCAGATTCTGTTTCTCCCTCTCTCTCTGCCCCTCCCCTGCTCTTGCTCTGTCTCTCTTACTCAAAAATAAACATTAAATTTTTTTTTTAAAGTACAATTTGGAGTGCTTTTAATAGTTTACAAAGTTGGACAACATCAACAATGAGAACATTTTCCTCATTTCCTCAAAACTGCTTGTCCTTTAGCGGTTCCTCTCCATTCCCTGCCCCAACTCATTTAGCATTAGGCAGCTATGAATCAACGTTTGTCTAAAGTTTGGTTTGTGTAAAGTTTGAGGAAGTCATTTTTAATTTGATGAAGATAAAAACTGAAAAGAGCTTTTTAATTGTTATTTATGAAAAAGAAAATATTCTTCCCTTTTTTTCAAGTACTATATTCATTTAAAAATAACTTGTAAATGTGTCATTTCATCATGTGTAATAATGGTGTCTTATACAATAGCAATACATCCAGCTTTGGTGACTAAGGATTGCCTTATAGGTTTAACAGAAACAGGCTAATACAGACCTTGAATGAATATTTCTTTAGCAATAGACTTTTTGAAGGAAGATTTAAAAAAGGAATTACTGATATTTTTTCTTCCTTCAGGTCTATGGAGAAGTACTTACAAAAACAATCTTACTGAGATGTAAACTTTAAACTTGAACAGTTTTCTTTTATTATCAGACTTCTGTGCCTTTGATCATTTTCTTCTCCTGTAATTTCATGGGTAGAAAGACATTATGGAGAACCTGTTTATTTTAGCTGGGTGGGTGACACACATCTATCAAAGTAATAAAGTTTTGTTTATAAAAAAAACTGGACCTGTAATTTTATATCCTGCTAAAGCTGCCTCATTGAAGCCAACACTTAAAGTTCGTGCATCTTCATTTAAGAAAGCAGAGTTGACTTTGTCAACTCTGGAAGTTCCAAGTTAACTGGGCTTCCAGATTAACTTACCTCACCGGACATGGGCACAGAGCACAATCCTTACAAAGGTTATCTTTTCTTCCTTCCTATTTGCAAACTAGCTAGCTCAGTATAAACCCATCTCTTTCTTGCAAAACTCTGAAAAAAGCTGCCAATAAATTACAAAAGACCAAATGTTTCCTATAATATTTCTTGGTGCCAGAGCTTCAGATCACGGTGGCCTTCTTCACTCCCAAGTATAGCTGGTAACAGTCTAACCAAATATTTTACAACCTTATAACAAGAGTTGCACATTATAACGTGATATCCACTTTTCAGCTTAAGATATCTTGAGTTTTTAGCACCTGCTCTCCAATTACCTTAATAAAGCAAGGAAGTATTTTTTTTTATTCTGCCATTTATAGTACTTAAAAATGATTGAGATTTTAGGTAGAGAACATCAAGGTATATTTTAAACATATTTATTCTGAGATACATATGAGGCTTCTAATTTGTAATGTCATTGAAGGCAATTGGATATGTGAGCCTAATGGACAGAAGAAAGGTATAAGCCAAAATGAAACTTTTGTAAGTCATCAGCACTTAAATTTTTTTTAACATTTATTTACTATTGAGAGACAAAGAGAGACACAGCATGAGCATGGGAGGGGCAGAGAGAGGAGGAGACACAGAATCCGAAGCAGGTTCCAGGCTCTGTGCTGACAGCTCAGACATGGGGCTTAAACTCATGAACCACAAGATCATGACCTGAGCCAAAGTCGGATGGTTAACTGACTGAGCCACCCAGGTGCCCCCGTGAGTCATCAGCATTTAAAAATATGGAGCTTAAAGCCATGAAACCAATATACTAAACGTTCTAGATAAGAAATATTGGATAATAGAACATAATCAAACTTTTAAGGCATTCTACAAGAATTTCTACCAAAATGTAAGAATCCAGGAAAGTTGTGATGATGAGAAAACGCCTATCAGCAAAGTGAACACCTGACACACATAACTTTCAATAATTGTAGAACAAAAAGGAACAACACTAGCCAAAATACGATGGTGTGTTAGAGCCACATAATTAACAATGTAATGAAAGTATTTAGGGTTCTAACTCTAACAATTAAAGAATACACATTTTTTAGGGATTCATGAAACATGTAAACTTTTATTTTTTAAAAAATTAATACTTATTTATATTGAGAGACAGAGAGAGACAGAACATCAGCAGAGAAGGGGCAGAGAGAGAGAGGGAGACACAGAATCTGAAGCAGGCTCCAGGCTCTGAGCTGTCAGCACAGAGCCCAATATGGGGCTCGAACCCATGGACTAAGAGATCATGACCTGAGCTGTACTCAGATGTCCAGCCAACTGAGCCACTCAGGCACCCCAAAACTCTCATCTTTAACTGTGGAAAAGCCTTCAAATTATTTAAAAATCTCAATATCATAAAGACCCTTCAATCATGTAAATAAATTGGAAAAATATATTCTGACTTTTTATGGTGTTTCCTTAGGCAATAAGATATCTATTTGAAACACATTCATAAAAGAAATCCAAGACCATTAACTCCCTCATTCCAAATCTTATGTCCTAAATGTCCTATATACATGAAAAGAAAATAAATAAAACACAGCTTCTTGCTAATTATATCACATATAATTGTAATCAGCAATTATTAATCACAGTTTTCTTATTAAAGTATTATATGTATTTCATTTCTAAATTAATCTTCCCATTTTTTTGGTCCCGTAATGCTGCCTTTTATTACACTTGAGTAACATGAATAAGAAGCCAATATAAAAAAGAAGGACTTTTATCAAGTACACTTTATACATAGAAAATCACACTCATTTCTTCAAGTATAACAGCAGTGGAATGAAAAAAAAAAATTTTTTTGCCTTGAAGGAGTGATAGTGTGATTTAGAAAATAGGCACAAGCACACTTGTAAAAATAGGTTCAAATGATATTTTCCCCCAGTCAGGTCATTTACGTTAGTAAGGGCATTAGTATCACTGCGTTCTCCCAAACATTGAGATAAATCACGTGTAAGTATTGTAGTGATTTTTGTTGTCTTCTAAGAAAAAGAGCAGCTTAGCACAACTATTTGACACTGATTATTTTATTCTTATCTTTTTACTATTTCATACTCAATCCATTCTACAAAAACATATTGATAGCAAATGTTTACCAAATATGAACAATTTCTCTAGACATGCACATGTAAACTAATTTTTGAAAGGAGAATGAAAGATATCAACTCTTAGCAAGATTGAAGTTTTCTGAGGACAAAAAAATTGAAATACATATAGTCATTGTGTAACAGGTGTCAATGAGTTCAGAGTGGATATTTGCATAGAGGAGCCACCACCTAGGTAAGTGGACGATTTCTGGTCAGTATTATATATTTTTAAATCCTCATGTAGTCATTGACTAATATTATAGTGTTAAGATAGATTTCAGTGAAAGGCATGAAATATTTAAAGTGGGAGGAAGAGTGTGGATGAAGGTAAGATCAGAAAATAATGGACAGACCACCCTGTGAGAAAAATTACCTGTTAAACCCCATATATGCAATTAATAATGAGTTGTCTTCAGTGACATATACAGAAATACTGTGGGGAGGGGACACGGTCGAGTATAGGTTGAAGTCAGAATTTAGGGGATTCTGCACGCTTAGCTTAGAGATGTAAATAGTGTCCTATAATCAACAGTTGCCTTGGAAGTTTGGTGAGCAGAGGTGGGGCTGTGACAGGGAGTGATTGTGATGTGAAGACTAAACGTGTGATAGAAAGGATTTAAAAGACAGGAGATCAGGGATTTCAAGATAGCTTGGCCATGTGAGTATCTAAAATAATAGTAACAGAAAGAAAGGAAAACAAAATAATGTGGTAGATATATTAACTAGGTAAAAGAACAAGAATTGCCAATTTGCTGTATATAGCCTGCCATCTAATTGTGTAGATGAAAAGCAAAGACACTTTTCATGGTCACAGCCATGGCCTGAGGGTCAGACTGGTTTTTGGGCAAATGACCTAATATCTTTATTTCTCAATTTCCTTATCTATAAAATGGGTATAACAGCAGTTTTTCTTGACAGAACTCTTGTGAGACAAATAATATCTTAACGTCTTAGGAAAGTTCATGCCTCAGGGTAACCACTCAAAAGTGTTAGCAATTATTATTGGTAGCAGTATAACTTTATAATAATAAATCATAACACATATCATATCACACTAATCCTTAGGATATGGATATGAATTGTCTCTCTGTCTTTCTGTACTTCACTTTTTTTATGCAAATCTGCTTTCCTTCTACTATTTGTGCTTTTGTGTTTAATATCAAGTGATTTTTTGATTTTCAGAAACGTTCACATGATATTTTAGTTTCACAAACATTTTAAAAATAGCTTTTAAAACCATACAAATAGTGTTAAGATCATCTGGAGTAGCAATATTTGGTTTTCCTTTTTTTTGATGCAAATCCAGGAACCTTACCTCACACTTAAATCAGTTCTCACAATTGTGTGAGGCAATGCTGAAAAGAAGTTCATAAGGAAAACAAAGCTTCATGGGAGATGGGTTAGGAATTAAGGGTATTCTAACACTGACGACTCAGAACACTTTAGCTTCTAAGGATAGAACAAGAACAAGCAATATTTACCTATGTGTTTATGGAGAAAAGAATCGCTTTCTTTTTGAAAGGATTATTTATTACAGTCTTACTGCTCCTGTGATGTACTGAATGCTTGACATTGTTATAGAAAATCAATTGGATTCAATCTGAGAAAGTTGTGTTATATGCATTCAAACCTGACAGTCGCATAAATCAGTATTTTTTGAGGAAAAAAAAAGTCAAACCAAAATAAAATGAAATTCATTTGTTTACTTTCTTAAGCCAGATGCGATTGCTACTTATTTTTCTTTAGAAGGGATTACAATACAAATTGACTTTGAACTGCCCGGTAAAGTTGAGCAGTGAAGGATATCTCTTTACAAAAATCTGATTAGAAAACCTGTTCTCAAATCATTTGCATCCTGTTCATAGCAAAAGAAAGGTGGAAGATTTTTTTCTTCCCTAGGAAAAAAAATAACCTTTTTAAAAAACAAAGTTAAGTATTGAATAAAAGCTTTTTTAAACTTTTTAGTGTTTTTTACTTATTTTTGAGAGACCTTAGAGAGACAGCATGAACAGGGAGGGTCAGAGAGAGACACACACAGAATCCGAAGCAGGCTCCAGGCTCTGAGCTAGCTGTCAGCACAGAGCCCGACACAGGGCTCGAACCCAGGAACCATGAGATCATGACCTGAGCTGAAGCCTGATGCCCAACTGACTGAGCCACCCAGATGCCCCAATAAAAACTTTTAAAAACATTAACTGGGGCCACCTGAGTGGCTTAGTTGGTTAAGCATCTGACTCTTAATTTCAGCTCAGGTCATGATCTCATGGTGGTGAAATTGAGCCCCAAGTTAGGCTGTGTACTGGGCTAGGAGCCTGCTTAAGAGTCTCTCTCTCCCCATCTCCCTTTGCCCCTCCCCCTTACTCTCTCAAAAACATAAATTAATTAAAAAATTAAAAATAAGAACATTGATAATAGATAAATTAAAATGAATATCTGCTTTTGACACTGCCATCTAATACTATAGTTGAAAATATTGAGTTTGGATATTGTTTAGTGCTAAAACATTAAAATAAAAATCAAACTTCAACTCTGCAGTTTCCTTGAAGTTTTATACATGTAGATACTTGGAAGTTACAATGAATCATTTTTGACCATTACATATTTAGTTCAGTCCAGCAGGACTGGGAATCCCTCCTGATTACAGGCTATGGTCCAAGGATCAACTCTCCCAGGATAATCAGGGACTGAAATATTTTTGTTTTGTTGTTAATGCAAAACCATAGGCCTATCTCACATTCAAATAGGATCATCTGAATGTGTGGCACAGCTCTATGAAATGTTAACAAGCTTCCCAAGTGGTTTTCATGTTCACTAAGGATTCCCAACAATTGCGTATGTTTACATCCCCCGGTTTTCTTGCCTCTTCATCTTTCCACCTGACTCATCCTTCAAGACAGATTTCAATTTCCAGTATCCTCAGAGAATGGCTTCTAACAATCTCTTTCCTTAACTGCGGTTAATGTGTAATTTTTATCTATATGTTCTTTGTTGCCTTAAACAAGTTACATTAATTTGAAGGACTGACAACTTGCAAAGTAGGTACATAATGAGCACTTTTAAGGGTACAATTTACTAAGTTATGTCATATGCATACATGCATGAAAGCTTCATCCCAAAGATAGTGACCATATAATCATGCCCAAACCTCTTCTCCTATGTAGCCCATCTCCAGGCAGCCAGAAATCTTTGATTAGCGGAGAAGGCTGATTTGTAACTTTTCTCATATTTTAATCTTAGGTTAGTCTTCACTGCTCCTGGTAAACATCACTGGATGTTCAGGAAGAAGAAATACTATCTAATTTTTGTTCCATATTCCCAGAGCCTTTAACTGTGCCTAACACATATTATGCTTTCAGTAAGTTTTATTAAGGAACAAATCAATGTGCAGCTGGTTAGAAACATTTATTGTACAGGGAAATAAGTAGCAAGGGAATTAATTCTTAACAGCATAAAAACATAGATTGTGGATATTTGATGGTGTTACATAATGGTCTAAATAAGATAAGGGTTGTGAGTGACTATTCTGATGACATATGATAAATAAGCAATTATAATAAAGATTGTTTAGCATTATAATGAGAAAAAAACAGATCAGGCTTTGTGATAATTACTTTGCAAAAAGTCAGTGGTATTACCACCATTTCTATGGCATATGCCTTGCTCCAATTTGATAAGTGTCAAGTAAACAAAAAAATACTCTAATGTTAAAATAGGCAGTGTGAGAAATAAAGAGGTGGACCTGATGTATCAAACTCCATCACATATTTTCAATGTAAATATAGAGGTATTGCATTATAGGAATATTGACAAATGAATAAATTATTTAAAGACAATGCAGGTTTGATGTAATTAATTTATACAAATTTTTAGATGTTGGGGTGCCTGGGTGGCTCAGTTGGTTAAGCGTCCGGCTTCAGCTCAGGACATGATCTCACGGTTCCTGGGTTTGAGCCCGGCGTCGGGCTCTGTGTTGACAATTCAGAGCCTGGAGCCTGCTTTGAATTCTGTATCTCCTTTTCTCTCTCTCTGACCCTTCCCTGCTCGCACTGTCTCTCTCTCTCTCTCTTAAAAATAAATTTAAAAAATTAAAAAATTTAAAAAAACACAAAGTATTCGATGTTATCTTGGCTAAATGTTATTCAGGGTTCATGACACTCTCTAATCTCATAAAGAAAATTTGGCAAGTGAACAAAAAAATACTTTAAGAAGAGTTCTACCACCATACAACATATTTAAAGAAATATATAATAATAGGGATTTTATGTTTTTAGAGAATATTGACTAATTGACAATTTAATTATTTATATATAATGTAAACCTTGTAATTTAAAATTCATCCTTTGTTCAAGAGAATATTATTTAAACTTCTAAAAGGACTTTGAGAAACTACAGTCCTTGCTACATAAAAGCATTACAGTTAAAATATAACAAATTGTGTTTTTTTAGAAACATTTTATTTTGTTTAACCTAAAATATAGTTTAAAAAATTTTTAAAGCCCACAATATTGTACAATTGGTTCATTTTAATTTCATTTGTGCCCTTCAGTTGATATTTTGGGAGGGTGAAGAACTAGAGCTTCAGAGACAAAAGCCTTGGTTCAAATTTGAGCTTGGTCACTTTCCGATTGTGTGGCTCTATGCAGCCTCCTTAGCCTCTCTGTGCATTATCATTATAATTTGTAAAATGCTAATGAAGTAGCACTTTCCTCAAAGCTCTCAAGAGTATTAAAATGCAATGAAGATAGGGGCGCCTGGGTGGCTCAGTCGGTTAAGTGTCTGGCTTAGGTTCCGGTCATGACCTCATGATTGGGGGTTCAAGCCCCTTGTCGGGCTCTGTGTTCACAGCTCTGAGCCTGGAGCCTGCTTCAGATTCTATACCTCCCCCTCTCTCTGTCCCTCCCCTGCTTGCGCTGTTTCTCTCTGTCTCTCAAAAATAAATAAAAAACATAAAAAACTTTTGAAAAAAAATGCAAAGAATATAAAGAAGGTAGTCTAACACAACAAAATGGAATTAATCATGTTTATTACTATTATGGACAGAAAATAAATGGGCTAACATTTAACTGTATACCAAACCAAAACAGAAGCTATAAGTAGTATTTTTAATACATACTTTTTAAGTACATTTATTTGGGAGAGACAGAGACGGTGCGAGCTGGGAAGGGGCGGAGAGAGAGGAAGAGAATCTCAAGCAGATTCCACATTTCCAGTGCAGAGTGTGACACAGGTCTCGAACTCACAAAATGGTGAGATGATGACTTGAGCTGAAACCAAGAGTCAGACACTCAACTGACTTCATCATCCAGACATCTCAAAACTAGTATTTTTTAAGGTTGTCTAGATAATATAATTTAGTGCAAACTGGAAGGAATCACTATCAGGAAACCTTGGGATCAACAGCTGTGAATTTATTGTTATATTTATGTCAACTATCTTAAGGTAAAATAACCAAATAAAGAAAAGATTTTTTAAATTTTTATAATTTTTAAAATGTTTATTTTAAAATTTTAATTTTAATTTTATTTTTGAGAAGGAGAGAGACAGACACACAGAGAGAGTGTGTGAGCAGGAAAGGGGCAGAGAGAGAGGGAGAGAGAGAATCCCAAGCAGGCTCTGCGCTGTCAGCACAGAACCTGAGGCGGGGGGCTCAAACTCACCAGTTGTGAGATCATGACCTGAGCCAAAACCAAGAGTCAGATGCCTAATCAACTGAACCACCCAGGCTCCCCAAGGAAAGTTGTTTTTTTTAATGAATATAATATATATACATTCATTATATGTTCATTATATTTTAATATATATATATATTATATTCATTAAAAAAGACTCAAACTTTTGCTGAAATCATTTATGATTGTTATTATTAATCATCACTAATTTAATGCTTACCAAATGCCTACTACTTTTCTAAGAGCTTTACTAATGCTAGCTTATTAAATCAGCAGTCCTAAAAGGTAGACATTATCTCTGTCTTAGCAATGAGAATATTGAACCCTCAGAAAACATAAGAAATCTGTTGAAGACCACATGGCCTAGTGACTGAGACAACTTTGGAGTCAGGGCTCTCTGACCTCAATGCTGTCTTCATGTGTACAAACCAGACACATGTAATAACTGGAGAAAGAATGCAGTTTGCACTTTGTCATTAGCTGTTCATATATCTATTATCCCTGACAGGTTTTTTTAGATTTATATATAGGAACAACTATGTGGAATAGATATATCCAAATGCTTAGTAGATACTTAATAGCCTATGGGAAAACTGTACCATACACATCATTTTTTCCCTTTTTTAAATTCAGAATATTTGTCAAGTGTTGAAAATAGGTTTAATGTGGAAATTCTCAACTCCATAATGAATGCTAAAACATTTTATTTTTCTTTATTTTATGTTCTCTGGTATTCCAGGAAATGGAGGTAGAATTATAATATAATATGGAAAAATATAGACAGAATGCTGGCCTCTCCATTGAAAACAGCTTCAATGAAAGTGATACCAAGAGTAAAATTGTGAAAATCAAAAAGTAGAAAAATAATACTTCAATTTCCATAGATATCTGGTCATGCTGAGACCCCAAAATGGATTTCAGGTAAGGTCAAAATCATGTCAGGTTAAGAAAGAAATATTTACAGACTGTGAGTAACTTTTAAACTATTAAATAATTCCTCGCATCCCTTTTATGGTACAGAATAAAATCCAGATGTAATAGTCATGGGGCATACTATTAAATAATTAACTTTCATTTAATGATGAATTATTTTAGTTATTATGCACTAATAATATATATAATTTAAACACACAAACCAGAAAATAGAACATCCTATACTAAAAAGCCTCTGGAAAATCAATGTGCTCGTATCTTTTTTTTCTCTCATAGAGAGTGGAACAGTTATGGATCCCCATGGAAGAAGGTCAAACACAAAGTGTACAAAGACTTTTTTTTCCATTAGGCATAACAAAATGCAATTTTACCTTTTTAATGTTAGTCTGAGGATGCCGTGACTCCTCAGAAACTCTTCCTGCAAAGCACCAGTTCACCAATCATTAGCCTCTGTGACTGTCAGCCACAGACACTCCACATGCCTGCAGTTTTATGTGGCATAAAGGTTAATATTGAATCTTTAGGTAAAATTTAAAATTTTTCTTGATCTTTGAAAGCCAAGGGGAAACTAATAAAGGTTCAGCATGGAATTCTGACTCAGTTCAACCTTATGATAAGTGGCCTGATAGTTGAAATGTCTGGTGAAGAAAAACTAATGCTCATATCATATATACGAAATTGGGCACAATACATACGTTAGGTAAAAATTATAAAGTGTATTTTAAAGAAATATCTGCCTCCTTTCTTCTCTGCTCTCATTTACCTCTCTCAATGGTTGTTTTCATAAGTATGCTGGAACACCAACAAAATCGTAAAAGTCTTGGGGACATATCAACAGTTAATTTCCAGGAGTTTATTAAGAATTAAATTATATAAATTAAATATTTTCCAATTCAATTTATGAGTTTGAGAAACTTTTTCACTTGAATCCATATGTCTTCTTGTAGTTAAAGGAGGAATAAATAAAACGCAAAATCACCCATGCATGACATATTAAACAATATTTCCTACCATACCTATTCAGGTCCGATCTTTGCATTAATATGTTACATAT
>PISW01015354.1:0-17219 GCA_004023785.1 Mungos mungo | reverse complement strand
AGCAGGAAAACAGGAGAGACCTAATGGAGAACCAGGGGGAGCGGAGGAGGGAGAGAGAGTTGGGGAGAGAGAGGGATGCAAAACTTGAGAGACTATTGAATGCTGAAAATGAACTGAGAGTTGAAGGGGAAGGGGGAGGGGGGAAAAGAGGTGGTGGTGATGGTGGAGGGCACTTAAGGGGAAGAGCACTGGGTGTTGTTTGGAAAACAATTTGACAATAAAATATTATGGAAAAAAAAAGTGAACAATTCAGAGGTTTTACTATATCCAGAGTTGTAAAACCATCACCACGATCAACTAGAGAATATTTCCATCACTCCAAAAAAGACATTTCACCCCCGTTAGTAGTCACACCTTCTCCCTACTCTTCCCCAGCCTTAGGTCATCCCTAATCTACTTTCTGTCTGACAAATTTACCTATACTGACAAATTAACCTATTCTGGACATTCTATAATACCTAGATATGAAATATTCAGATAAATGAAATCATACAGTATACAGTCTTTTGTGACTAACTTCTTTTACTTAGTGTGATGTTTTTAAGGTCCATCAATGTTGTGGCATGCATTAGCATTTCATTCCTTTTCATTGTCCCATACATTCCATTGTATGGATATACCATGTTACATTTATCTTTTCATCAGTAGATGGATGTTTGGATTGTTTCCACCTTTTGGCTATTATAAATACACTGTCATGAATGTTCATGTATGGTTTTGTGTGAACATAAGTTTTCATGACTATTGGGTAATTAGCTAAAGTTAAATTGCCAGGCTATATGGTAACTCCACGTTTAACATTTAGGGGATTTGTCAAACTCTTTTTCAAAGCAGCTGCACCATTATACATTTCCACCAGCATTTCCAGTTCTACCAGTCCTCCCCAACATTGGTCATCTGACTTTTTGATTCTAACTGTCCTACTGGGTATGAAATATCTCATTGTAGTTTGATTTGCATTTCCCTAATGACTAATGATATTGAGTATTTTCTCAGGTGCTTATTGGCCATTTGCATCTCTTCTTTGGAGAAATGTCTACTCAGACCCTTTGCTCATTTATAAATCATTTTTAAAATATTATTATTGAGTTGTAAGAGTAAACTAAATGCAAGTCCTCTAGCAGATATAGAAGTTGAAAGTATTTCTCCCATTATGTGTGTTTTTTTACTTTCTTAATAGTGTGCTTTGAAGCACAAAAATTTATAATTTAATAAATTCCAATATATCTAATTTTTCTTCTTGTGTTTTTGGCATCATGTCTCAGAAAACTTTGCCTAACCCAAAGTCACAGAGATTTATAACTATGTTTTCTTCTAAGAGGTTTATAGTATTAGCTCTACATTAGATCTGTGAACCATTTCAACTTAATTTTTGCATACAGTATGAGATAGAAGGTCCAACTTCATTCTTCTACATATCCAGTTGTCTCAGCAACATTTGTTGAAAATACTTCTTTCCTTAGTGAACTGTCCTGATACACTTGCCAAAAATCAACTGACCATTACAAAATTTACAAAATAATCTATCAATACTAGGGGTGCCTGGGTGGCTCAGTTGGATAAGCATCTGACTCTTGATATCAGGGCAGATCATGATCTTTCTGTCATTAGATAAAACCCCACATTGGGCTCTACCTGCTTGGGATTCCCTCTCTTTGCCCCTCCTCAACTCACTCTCTCTCTCTCTCTCTCTCTTTCTCTCTCTCTCTCTCAAAAATAAATACAGAAACATTTAATAAAAAACTTCTCAATCCTATTTCATGGATCTATATGTCTTTCCTTATACCAGCACCCACACCATCTTGATCACTATTGCTTTATAGCAAGTTTTGAAATCAGGAGTATGTGGCACAAAACCAGACACATAGACCAATGGAATAGAATAAAGAACCCAGAATTGGACCCACAAATACATGGCCAATTAATCTTTGACAAAGCAGGAAAGAGTATCCAATGGAAAAAAGACAGCCTCTTTAACAGATGGTGCTGGGAGAACTGGACAGCAACATGCAGAAGAATGAAACTAGACCACTTTCTTACACCATACACAAAAATTAACTCAAAATGGATGAAGGATCTGAATGTGACACAGGAAACCATCAAAGACCTAGAGGAGAAAGCAGGAAACAACTTCCTTGACCTCAGCTGCACCAATTTCTTACTCAACACATCTCTAAAGGCAAGGAAATCAAAAGCAAAAATGAACTATTGGGACCTCATCAAGATAAAAAGCTTCTGCACTGCAAAAGAAACAATCAACAAAACTAATAGGCAACTGATGGAATGGGAAAAGATAGTTGCAAATGACATATCGGATAAAGGGCTAGTATCCAAAATCTATAAGGAACTCACCAAACTCCACACCTGAAAAACAAATAATCCAGTGAAGAAATGGGCAGAAGACATGAACAGACAATTCTCCAAAGAGGACATCCAGATGTCCAGATGTCCAATAGACACATGAAATGATGCTCAATGTCACTTATCATCAGGGAAACACAAATCAAAACCGCACTGAGATGCCACCTCACGCCAGAGTGGCTAAAATGAACAAATCAAGAGACTATAGATGCTGGTGAGGGTGTGGAGAAACAGGCACCCTCTTACACTGTTGATGGGAATGTAAACTCGTGCAGCCACTCTGGAAAACACTGTGGAGGTCTCTCAAAATATTAACAATAGAACTCTCCTATGACCCAGCAATAGCACTGCTAGGAACTTACTCAAGGGATACAGGAGTGCTGATACAAAGGGACACATGTACCCCAATGTTCATAGCGGCACTTTCAACAATAGCCAAATCATGGAAAGAGCCTAAATGTCCAACAACCAATGAATGGATCAATAAGATGTGGTTTATATATACAATGGAATACTACATGGCAATGAGAAAGAATGAAATCTGGCCATTTGTAGCAATGTGGATGGAACTCGAGGGCACTATGCTAAGTGAAATAAGTCAGGCAGAGAAGGACATATACCATAAGTTTTCACTCATATGTGGAACAGGGGAAACTGAACAGAGAACTATAGGGGAGGCAAAGGGGAAAAAATAGTTAAGGAGAGGGAGGGAGACAAACCATAAGAGATTCTTAAGTATTGAGGGTAGATGGGGGGTGGTGGAGAGGGGAAAATGGATGATGGGCATGGAGGAGGGCACTTGTTCGGATGAGCACTGGGTGTTAAATGGAAACCAACTAGACAATAAACTATATTTTTAAAAAAGAAATTAGGAGAGGTGCCTGGATGCCTCAGTTGGTTGAGCGTCTGGGTTCGACTCGGGTCATGATCTTGTGGTTTGTGGGTTCGAGCCCTGCATTGGGCTCTGTGTTGACAGCTCAGAGCCTGGAGTCTGTCTTTGGATTCTGTGTCTCCCTCTCTTTCTGACCCTCCCTGCTCATGCTACCTCTCTCTCAAAAATAAATAGAACATTAAAAAAAAAAAAAAGAAATTAGGAGTATGTTCCTAGACAAATTAAATTATTCTTCTTTTTCAGTATTGTTTTGGCTATTCTTAGTCTATTTTATTTCCATATGAATTTTAGGATCAGGTTGTTCATTCCTATTAAAAATAGAAGCACAGATCTTGAAGAGATTGTGTTGAATCTTTAGATGATTGGTCAGTATTACCCATATGCCATTATTTTCTTCCAATCCATTATTACTTTGAATTTATTTTGGTCTTCTTTACTTTCTCTTACCAATGTTTCATAGTTTTAGTGTACAAGTTTTACACTTCTTTTGTTAAACTTACCAGTTATTTTATTCTTTCTGATGTTATTGTAAATGGAATTGTTTTCTTAATTTCATTTTCAGTTATAGACATTTCTAGGGTATAGATATGCAATTTATTTTTTGGGTAATTATCTTGTATCTGCAGCCGTGCTGAACATATTTAATGGATTTGTTAAGATTATCTATGTACAAGATCGTGTCATCTGCAAATAGGGACAGTTTTACATCTTCACTTTCAATCTAGATGTCTTTTATATCTTTTTCTTGTCTAACTGACCTGCCTAGAACAAAAGAGTCCAGTGTTGAATGGAGGTACCAGGAGTGGACATCTTTGTCTTGTTACTGGAAAGCATCCATAGTCTTTTACCATGAAGTATAATGTTAGCTGTGGGTTATTTGTAAATATTATTTATCAGGTTGAGGATGTCCCTTATTATTCTTAGTTTGTAGAGTGTTTTTATAAAACGGTGCCAGATTCTGTCAGATTCTGTTTCTGTATTAACATGATCACAAAGTTTTGTCTTTATTAATATAGTATATATTTTTTTATTTTTAAGTATTAAAACAGCCTTGTGTTGAGATAAATCCCAGTTGTTCATGGGTATAATCCTTTTTAAATGTTGCTAGATATGGAAGAAGGAAAGATGGCAAAGGAGAAAGATCCTGAGTTTACCGAGTTTACCGTGTCCCAAAGACACACTGAGATAACAGCTACCTCTATGCAACTAACTCTGAAAATGACTTGAAGACTGGCAGAACAGACCTTCCATAGCTGGTTGCAGAGAATATGCTGCATCAAAAAGGGTAGGAGAGGCAGAAATACAGTTGGGAACCAGACCCCCTGAGTGACCAACCACAAATGGGAGGCACAACACAAGCAAAGAGAACCAAGTGGATCAAACTCCACACTAGACACTTCCAGTACTGGGGACCTGCACTGGGAAGATGAGCCCCCATAACGCGTGGCTTTGAGAACCAACAGTGCTTATTTCAGAGATTTAAAACTCAGTGGGCTGGGGGCACCTGGGTGGCTCAGTCGGTTGAGGGTCCTCTTGATTTTGGCTCAGATCATGATTCCAGAGTCATAGGATCGACTCCGTGTCAGGCTCCATGCTCAGATTCTCTTTCTCTCCCTCTGCGCCACTCCCCAACTCATGCACTCTCTCTCTCTCTAAAATTAAAAAAAAATTAAATTTTAAAAATAATAAGGGGCACCTGGGTGGCACAGTCAGTTAAGTGTCCGACTTTGGCTCAGGTCATGCTCTCATGGTTTGTGGGTTCAAGCCCCGTGTCAGGCTCTGTGCTGACAGCTCAGAGCCTGGAGCCTGCTTTGGATTCTGTCTCCCACTCTCTCTGCCTCTCTCCTGCTCATGCTCTGTCTCTGTCTCTCAAAAATAAATAAACATTTAAAAAATTTGAAAAAATAATAAAAATCAGTGGGCTTACCTCCAGGAGAGCTGGAGGGCAATAGGAAACCAAATTTCTGCCCTTAATACCCAGCATACTAAATAACTCAGCCCAAGACAGAGCACAAAAGCAGCACCTGGGGTAAACATAAGGGATATTTACTGACTATTATTAGAATGTGTGCCAGAGGGGCAAGGACCTGTAGATTTCTACAGGAACATATGTGTTAATGGGCACCATTTCTCCTCCTCTACCCAAGCGTAGACAGCCAGACGTTGGCAGGAGCCAGTGCCAAGATTCTTCATCTACCTTGACAGCACCTCGTGCCCTGCTCCATTGTTCCCCTATGGCCCTACCCCATCTAAGCTACTTGCCTCAGCAGTATCCCCCAAAGCTGTTCCTATCCCACCACATCCAGCAGGAAGCCTCAGCCACTATCAGTGCCAATCCAAAGTGACTCCCGCACTGAGGAGGCAGAGGAGATAACTACACACACCAATGCACCCAGTTCCTGCACCCAGGCCTCTTAGCTGGCTGTGCAGGAAACAAGCCCTATCTTTCTGTGGGCATGCAGCTATGACAGAAAGGCTAACTACAGATGGCTATGCTGACTGCTGGCCTCATCTACCAATGAGCTTATAGCACCTTCACCAGGCCATTCAACAATATAGAGAGCAAACCATGCCTGATGCACCCACAGCAGGCAAAGCAGGTCACTGAAGCAAGCTGGGGTAAAAGCAGTCATGGCTTACATACAACAGGAGGATGCAAAGAGCCCACACAGGGGACATCCCTGGAGTGCCTGGTTCTGGTGATTGGCAGGTGTTGCATTACAGGGTTCCACAAGACTTCTTCTACATAAGACCACTACTTTGAAGAGCAGTTAATGTAGCTGACCTACCTAATACATACAACAGAGAGTTAGATAAAATGAGGAGACAAAGGAATGTGGCCTAAATGAAAGAACAAGACAAAATCAACAGAAAAGAACTAAATGAAATGGAGATAAATATGCCTGATAAAAACTTCAAAGTAATGGTCATAAAGATACATAGTGGATTTAGCAAGACTGGATGAACTCAATGAGCACTTCACCAAGGAGACAGAAAATTTAAAAAGAAACCAGTCAGAGGTAAAGAATTCAATAACTGCAAAGAATAAAATACACCAGAGAGACTCAAAAGCAGACTAGAGGATGCAGAACAGATCGGTGGGAAGAGATAATAATGGAAAGCAGCAAAGTTGAGCAGCAAAAAGAAAAAATAATAAAAGATGAGAAGGGGTTGAGGGAAATCTGTATCATCATTGATAATAACAACATTCACATTATAGGGATCTCAGAAGGAGAAGAGAAAAGGGAAGAAAACTTATTTGAAGAAATAATAGCTGAAGACTTCTCCAAGCTGTGGGGAGTTGGGGATGGGCAGACATCTAGGGCCAGGAAGCACAGAGAATGCCAAACCAGATGAACTCAAAGAAATCCACATCAAGACACATAATAATTAAAATGGCAAAGATTAAAGATAAAGAGAATTATGAAGTAACAAGGGAAAAACAACTAGTTACATATAAAGGAAAGCCCATAAGGCGATAACCTGATTTTTCTGCAGAAACTTTATAGGCCAGAAGGGAGTGGCATGATCTATTCAAAGTGCTGAAAGGAAAAAAACCTACAACCAAGAACACTCTCTCCAGCAAGATTATCATTCAAATTAGGATAAAGAGTTTACCAAATAAATGTTAAAGGAATTAATCACCACTGAACCAGCCTAATAAAAATGTTAAAGAGAATTTTTTTTTTTACTTATACTGATAATGCTTTATTTTTCAGTTGAGAGATAAGTATAAACATAATCATTATGTCTTGTTTTGGGTTTTTCTTTGCATCATTGCACACTTGAAAAACAATATTTTTGACTATAAACATTAAAAACTCAGCTCAGTATCTATAGTTTTCAAATGGAAAATACTCTTATAATAATTTTTTTAACTTTTATTTATTTTTGAAGGAGACAGAGCATGAGCAGGGACGGGCAGAGAGAGAGGGAGAAACAGAGTCCAAAGTGGGCTCCAGGTTCTGAGCTGTTGGCACAGAGCCTGATGCAGGGCTCAACTCACAGACTGTGAGATCATAATCTGAGCTCAAGTGAGATGCTTAACCCAGGAGTTCCCAGAGAGGTAATATTCTTAAGCTCTTTCTCTCCAGAAAGCTCACCCAGAAGCAGATAACCTCCCTCCTTTGGACTGTGGTCCTTCTCCACACTATTATGTTTAAAGTCACAAGAAGTCCTTCCCATGTCGCCATTTGGAACATATAAGATTAAGTACCATATGTTACATTATTTTTCCTCATGTCATGAGGCACACTGCAGAACACAGACCCCTTTAATTTTTGTTGGCTTGCACCCTGAAGCTTTCTTCACAACCCTTGTAATCAGGAGCACAGTGAAGATTCTAATATTTATTTGTCCCATATTTTATTTCTCCTGGACCTTCCCTGAAATACCGAAGCAGTAGAGCAGGCAATCAAACATTTAATCAATGAAACAGGAAAACTAATGGTGTTTATCCTTCAAGTCAAATGACCAACTGATACTGGGGCTAAAGAGAATTCTTTAAATTAAAAGAAACAGGAATATATAGAAAAAATTATAAAAGGAAAAAATATCATGCATAAAAGCAAATATGGTGAAGGTAGGAGATCACTTATAAAGCTACAATGAAGGTTAATAGAAGTAGTAAAATAAATTATACCTAAAATATTAGTTAATGGATTCACAAAATTAAAAGATATAAAATATAACAATATACATAAAACATGGAAGGGAAATTTAAAATGTAGTGCTTTTAGAATATGTTCAAACTTAAGCAACCATAAACTTAATATACTATGCTATATACTTAGGATGTTATGTATGAACTTCATGGTAACCACAAAACCTATAATAGATACATAAAAAATAAAGAGTAAAAGAGCTAAGCATAACACTCAAGGAAGCCATCAAACCTTGGGAAGAGAGTCAGAGAAGAAAGGAACAAAGAACTACAAAACAACCAGAAAATAATTAACAAAATGGCAGTAAGTACATACCCATGCATAATTACTTTAATGTAAATGGTCTAAATGTACTAATAAAAAACCACAGGGTGGTAGAACACTTTAAAAAACAAGACCTATATGCTATATTCTATATGCTGCCTGCAAGAACCTCATTTCAGACCTAGGGACACATATAGACGAAGTAAAAGAATGAAAAAAACATTAAAAAAAAACAATAAAAAAAGAGTAGCAGTACTTATCAATGAAAATAGACTTTTTTAAAAGTGGGCTCCATGGACAACATGGGGCTTGAACTCACAACCCTGAGATCAAGAGTCACATGCTCTAGTGACTGGGCCAGCCAGGCACCCTGAAAAATAGACTTCAAAACAAAGACTGTAGCAAGAGACAAAGAAGGATGTTACATAATAATATAGGGATTACTCTAATAAAAGGAGGTAACAGTTGTAAATATCTACATACCCAACAAAGAAGCACCTAAATACTTAAAAGTAAATATTAATAGACATTAAAAAAAAGGGAGAAATTGACAGTAATACAATAGTAGGAAACTTTAACACTCCACTTACATCAATGGAGAGATCACCAACACAGAAAATCAATAAGGAAAGAGTGTCTTTAAACAACACATTAGACCAAATAGACTAACAGATGAACAAAGAACATTCTATCCCAAAAAAAGAATACGTATTTGTTTCAAGTGTACATGAAACAGTCTCCAAGATAGATTACATTAGGTCACAAAACAAGCCTCACAAAATTTAAGAAAATTGAAATCATCTCAAGCATCTTTCTAACCATAACGTGATGAAACTGGAAATCAATTACAAGGAAAAACTGAAACCCTTTCTTTAAATGTTTGGTCAGTTCACCAGGAGGTCATCTTAGCCTGAGCTTTCCTTTGTAAGAATTTTCTAATTACTAGTTCTCTCTTTCCTCATTATCTATTCAAATTTTCTGCTTCTTCTGGTGTCAGTTTTACAGGCTTGTGACTTTCCAGGAATTTGCCCATTTCAGCTAGGTTATTTAATTTGTTAGCATACAGTTGTTAATAGTACTCCCTTATAATCCTTTTTAATTCTGTAAGGTCTCTACTGAAGTTTTTTCATTTCTGATTTTAATACCTGGAGTCTTTTTCTTGGTCGGTCTAGTTGAAGTTTTCTCAATTTGGTTGATGTTTACAAAGAACCAACTTTTGCTAAATATAAAATTTTGGTTGAGAGGGCTTTTCTTTTTCCTTCTAGCACTTTGAATATGTCATCTAAATGAATTCTAGTCTCTATTTTTTAAGATTGTTTATTTTGAGAGAGAGAGAGAGAGAGAGAGCAAGAGTGGGGAAAGGGCATAAAGAGAGGAAGAGAGAGAATCCCAAGCAGGTTCCACACTGTCAGTGCAGAGCCTGCTATGGGGCTCAAACCCACAAACCATGAGATCATGCCCTGAGCCGAATCAAGAGTTGGAGGCTTCACTGACTGAGCCACCCAATAACACTAGCCTCTATTATTTCTGATAAAAAATCATCTGTTACTCTTATTGAGGATACCTTGTACTCAATGAGTCATTTCTCCTGCTCCTTTCAAGATTCCCTCTTTAGCTCTAGCTTTTAATAGTTTGATTATGACACATTTGGTTGTAGATGTCTTCAAGTTTATCTTACTAGGAGTTTTCTAAACGTCTTGAATATGCAGATTCATGATTTTCATTAAATTTGGAAAAATTTCAGCCATTTCTTCAGATATTCTTTCCACTTCTTTCCTTCCTTTCTGGGACTCCCATTATCCTTGAAGGTGTCCTCCCATTATCTTTGTTGGTATCCTTGAAGGTGTCCCCACAAGTCTCTTAGTCTTTTCTGTTTTCTTCATTCTTTTTCTTTCTGTTTCTCATTCAAGATAATCTCAATTGACTCATCTTTATATTCACTGATCTTGTCAATCCAAATCTGCTCTTGAGCCTAATGAATTTTTCATTCCAATTATTGTACTTCTCAGCTCCCTAATTTCTATTTGATTCTTTCATTTAATTTCTCTTCATTGATATTATTTGGGGAGATATTATTTTCATACTTTCCTTTAATTCTTTATATACGGTTTCCTGTAGTTCTCTGAACATATTTATAATAGATGACATATACTCTTTGTGTACTAAGTTCAACATCCAGGCTTGCTTTAAGCAGTTTTTTGGATTGCTTATTTTTTCTTGCACACAGACCATACTTTCCAATTTCTTTGCATGGCTCACTTTTGTTGTTGTTGTTGTTGTTCAAAACTGGACATTTTAAATATAACTTCCAACTTTGGAAATCAGATTTTCCCCCTCTCAACCCAGAGTTTATTGTTACCATCAGTTTTTATTAACAATGATAATGATGTTTACTTAGTGACTTTCCTGGGCTAGTTCTATGAAATGTGTACTCTTCATGTTCAGATTAGCTTAGTGGTCAGCTAATAATTGGACAGACATTTCCTCAAAATGCCTGAAACCAGTTAAGTCTCAGAACCTTTGCTGAGACTGTATTTTGTAGCACATTTTCAACACTGTGGCAGTTTACAACTCTGCCTTAGGCTTCACATCCTGTTTTCCAGAACCTCAAGGTCAGCCAGAAATGAAAGATCAAGGCCTTTGCAGGACATGCACACATCCTTGAACATATCCACAGCCTGTATAACTTCAGGAATTAGAGTTTTTTTAATGCAGCCTATGAACATCATTCCCAGATTTTCCTATTAAACTGTTTTCCCTCACCAGGTGTTATCACCTTAGGCAGCTGTGAGGTTAAACAAATGTGATTTTTTTCAATAAATGCCCTGAAAAGGAGTTTGTCTACTGAGTAAACTCGGAGTCAGGTCAAATAAAGACAAGTTCTGTGTGTGGGGCTTTCCCAGGGAGCGCCCATATAGGTCAAATAGTGACAATTCCTGGCAATGGTGTTTTAAGATCTTGAATGGCTATTAAGCCATTGGTTTTCAAAGCTAACATTACTGTAAGGCAGCTGGTTTATTTGGCTCAGAGCTAGGGGCAGGGGCTTGGGAACAGGGCAAGATAAAATATGACAAAACACAATTCTTACCAAGAGTCGGCTGTTTTTCCTTGAATAAATGTTCTCCAATTTGTTGCAAGTCCTTGGTTAATTCCCAGAGTTCTGAAAAAGTTGATCTTGACAATATTCTGCCAGTGTTCTTGTTGCTTTTATGGAGGATATTTTCACAAGTCCTGACTCTGGCCAATCCAGAACTGCTTCCACATGTAGTTTTAATGACAGAAGATATGTTATACCAACAAGTAAGAAATGATAAGGCATGTCACTTGCTGAATTTACAGATGTCGACATTTAAATACACTCTGAAATGACTTAGCACTGATACTGTGAAATGAACCAGAGGCTTCCATATATTTCTTTTGAGAAAAAGATCACACTCTTAATTCTCTCCTTTTCAGTACCTTGATCTAACACAGGACATTTTCTTTTCCTCAATTACTTTCGTGAAATATGCCATCCTTTCTTCCTCATGTCCATCATTTCCCTGACCAAACTGTACTCTCCAGTTAGCTATTTTATTCTAAACAGGACTGTGTGATTCAGCTGCTCATTAAGTTTATAATGGTTTCCTCTCTTAGAAAACTCACAACCCTCTATGATCTATCTGCCAAACACTTTTCCGAGTCTATTTCTCAGCTCCCCATTAATGTCCTATACTCCAGCCAAATTCTTGCCTTTTCCCAAATCTACTCTTTGAGCTATTTCAATTCCCTTGGCCTGAAATACCTTCTCCATTTACAAACAAGTGAAATTCCACTGTTCCTCTAAAATGGTTCAAATGTCTATTCCTCAACCTTAACATTCTCCTCTTGCCTTTCTTCCTCGTAGTGACATACATTATTGCTTTTCTTACAGCTCATTATATACTGCATCATTCTCAAAACACCCACAGGACAGTGAACATACCTGCTTGCCTTTGCATTGCCCTTAAACATATAGACACATAGTTCAAGAAACATATGTGGCATCAAAGAGATACTTAAGAATTTGTCTCTTTTCATCACACATCATTATTTGCCATTTTAAAATAAAAAATAAAAATTAATACTACCTTTGTATGCCACAAAATCTGATGGACACCCCAGTTTCACAAGAGAGAAATTGCTAGGCATTACGTGAAAATGAGGATCTCATCAATTTTGGCAAACATTGGGCTTAAATAAAACTAAACAGGTTCCTTTTCTAGACATTTTAGAAATGCTACCATCTAATTTGCATAATCAATCTCCAATTTAGCATCCATTATTTTCCTAACAACTAATCACAGAATTCTTTTTGTGCTGAACATCCCAAGGGACTAGTGTTCAGCAAAACATATTTGGAAAATGCTGGTCTAATTCTTTAAACATTGAGTATAAATAAAGTGATCTATTCTTTGTTCTCTTTAATTATTCAAGTTTACTTTAAACCTAACTACTGTGTCTTTACAACTGAATCGGCTAAAATTAAGCTCTGCTATAAAACAGGAAACCCAAAAAGTAGCAATTGCTTGAATGTGTGGCAATGGTTCTCTTTAGTATGCATCAGAATATGACTTAAAGTGCTTGTTAAAAGATAGATTTTCAGGCTCTACTCCTGGATTCTCACTTAGCAAATCTGGAGTGGAGCCAGGAATCCGCATCTAAGTTCTCAGGGCTGATGCTGAGACCACACTTTGTAGTACAGGAACCACACTTTGATGTAAGGATTTATTCTCTCAAGTAATATGCAAGCTTGAGGCTAGTACAGAGGCTCCAGAATGTTAAGGACACCAGCCCCTCTAACTTGCTACTCCATCATCCTTCAAAGTCACTTCATGATCCAAGGAGTGCCTAAATTCTAACCGCCAGGTTCACTTCTAAGCAATAAAAAAGTGGTAAAGGCAAAAGGGTACATCTCCCAGCCAAGTCAGTTCCTTTTAAGGGGCCTTATTTGCAAGAACTTCTGCCAAAGGCCTCAATTAATGTAGGAAGTGATAAATGTAGTCTTTTAGGCAAATATATTACTATCTCAAATGAAATTGGAATCTATTAGTAATGAAGAAAGGAAGGCTAGGTTTTAAATAGGCAACTAGACACTCTACCATACTACTTTAGTCCATATATACTTCAATCACCAAGTTCAACCAGTCTGCCTTCTAATTATTTCATAAATTTGTCCCATGTGTTTGATCAGTATCTCTATTTCTCTAGACCTTGTTTTCATCATTTCTCACCTACTAAAGTAGGTACTGTGTGCTCATAAGTTTATAATGGTTTCACAGCTGTACACAGATATCATTGGGTATTCCACACTGTATTATGAAGATTCATTTATAGCTCTTTCTCAACAGACTGTGTGCTTTCTAAGTGTAAGGACAATGTTGTAATTACCTTTATATCCCTAGAACTGGGTACAAAACCAATTATCATTTGTTCTATGTATCACCTTTCATCATCAGCTGGCTCATATAACTGAAAATCTGTATATGATTCGTTCAAAAATCAAATAACCTTTTCTATTACAAGTATCATAGTCATATATCATATCATAATTATGCAATTTCAAAAATAACTACAGACAAAAAAATCCATCCAAAACAACTCCAGTTAAATAAAATTTCAAAGTATACAACTTTTTGCATAGCCAAACATCTTTTATTTTTCACAACTGGTACAACCCAACTAGCTCCAGAACACTTATAGATTTTTTTCTGTTTATTTAACCAAACTGAACAAAGCTTCAAAAGAAACATCTACAACAACAACAAAATACTAATCTATCAATCAAAGTTGGCTTCACCATTTCTTGTGTTTTCCTTATTTATTCAAGTTCTCCATCTTTAATTCTTCTTCCTCTTTATATTGGGTATATTGAGCATCTTTTTCTGGGTTTGGTGGTGACTGTCCCTTTGGCACCAAAAAACATTCAGCATTTAAAACTTGTTCAGCAGTCATTGAACTTCTACAATAGATCAAGCTATAGAGGAGGGATTTGACATTATCATCCTGCAAGGAAAAAGACAGGTTACAAAACAAAAACAAAAAACAAAATAAAGTTAAATAAAAACAAAAGGACAAACCTCTAATAAGGAAGGAGGATCCAGTTAAAAAAATACTTTTAATCAATAATACAGAGCTAAAATCAATTTTTCCTATTTAGATTTTTTACAATTTTTACAAAATTCAACTACTTTTTATTGGAAAGGAATTCTTACTCCAATAATAAAACAATGACATTAAATTGGGAAAACCTATAATAGAAAAGAGAATTGCAGCTGAAGTATCCCAAAAACAGGTGAAATTCCAAAAAAGAACATTTTAAGACTATGCCCTTTCCCTCCTTTTTAAGGCTATGAAAATATTACACTGAAGCTCCTTTGTCTGGAAGGGGAATCTCCTTTACTGGTCAACTGACTCTGGTTTCAGTTTTGATGTGACCTCCTCAAGGAATTCTTCTACCACCACCACCATTATCATCATTACCTTTTTTTTTTCAATTTTTATATCATGATGGGAGCCAGAATGTATTAGGTACCAGTATTTCAAAGTTATTTGTATTATCACATTTAAACAACACTATAATACTGCTCTTCCATTATTTCCACGTGACAAAAGCATCTGGGTATGACTTTTTTCCCTTTCTATGACGACTCCTAACAACGTATTTCACACTGAATAAAATCACCTGTTCATTTTCACTGTCCTAATTAGACTCTAAGAACCTTAAGATAAGAAATTTTAGTTTATCACTTCATACCCAATACATCCCCTAGCACAGTGGCAGTGATACAGTAGATATTCAGTAAATACCTGCTAAATTAATGAATGCCAATGCCCACAGTGCACTCTACAGAATATGTCTTTAAAAATATTTAAAAACAGCACCTTAAGTAGGTATAAACAACTAAAAATTACAAAATCTAAATGTGAAAAAATTAACACGTGATTGTTTCTACAAAAGTAGAAAACCGTATCATGTTCTTGGACAAAAAGACTCATCACAAATGTGTCAATTTTCCCTAAGTTAATTTATAAACTTTATAGGATTCTAAAAATTATAATCATTTTTTGAAACTACATTTAGTTAACTGTAAAGATCTTTTAGAAAAACAATAAGCAAAAAGTGACATGAAAGCTCTAATAAAAAGATAGCAACGAGGAAGAAATTAGGCCTCCCAAGTGTTAAAAGGTAAAAATCTGTTAATTTGAGGAATATGACACTGAAATATGAAAAACCAAACCAATGAAACAAAATAGAGAAACTAAAAATATACTCCAGCACAAATGAAATTTTAGTATACAAAACAATGGAATTTGAAGGGAGAAGGTAACTTTTAATAAAAGGCATTTGGGACAAAGGGATATTCCACGGAAAAAGACAGGATCAGATCTATTCCTCACACCAAACAAAGGATAATTCCAAATGTATCAAAAGTCTCAAAGTAAAAAATAAAATTCTGTTAGTACTAGGAAAAGATTTAATTACTCAATTCCCAAAAGTAATTACAAACAAAAATTCTTCCTTAAGCTTTTCCCTCTCATAGATTACTAACTTTTACAAAATCTTAAAACACATCCAAGGAACAAATAGAAAAAAACCATCTCTAAAACTCAAGCCCAGGGGCACCTGGGTGGCTCAGTTGGTTAAGCGTCCAACTTCAGCTCAAGTAATGATCTCATGGTTTGGTTTATGAGTTTGAGCCCCACATCCATCTCCCTGATGTCAGCACAGAGCCCTCTTCAGATCCTCTGTCCTCCTCTTCGCCCCTCTCCCACTGCTTCTCTCTCTCCCTCACAAAAATAAAATAAATATTATCTTAAAAAATGAAAACCAAAATGAAACAAATTAACTATATATCTGATGATATAATCACATAGAAAATAATTCTTTCAAGTAATTTTAAAACATGTATTTTGACTGTACAATCTTAGCAGGATAAAGTTCTAATGAAGTTTATCCTAAGATCAAATAGAAAAATCCACAAAGAAATGTTAAAACCTATATTCAAGAACCTAAAGGGTTTTTAATAATATCATTGTTATTAAATTACTACATTTATTGTAGGATAAAGCAATTATGTAACTGCTAATATCATAAATATTAAAATCATTAGTGTAAAAGGAAGAGAAGATTTAAATTTAAGTAAAATGTCTATAATCTTGATTTGATTTGGAAATACCTACACTATGTCTGTATTCATTTTTACTTTTCTTTAAAAAAATTTTTTAATGTTTATTTATTGGGGTGGGGAGGGAAGACATAAAGAGAGGAGACAGAGGATATGAAGCAGGCTCTGTGCTGTCAAAGCCCAATGTGGGGCTCGAATTCACAAACTGTGAGATCACGACCTGAAACCAAAGTTGGACACTCAACCAACTGAGCCAGGTGCCCGTCATTTTTATTTTTCTAAAAAAAAATAAGCACTGCCTTTTGAAAAGACCCAATGACAAGGAGCAATCTTTAAACCCATATCTTTGTCTCCAAATTCCCAACTAAAAGGATTCAGGGTTCCTTGGGAAATTGACTGATTCTAGTTATTGGATAAGGATTTTAGAAGATAATTAGGTATATAGTATTATGCAAAAATCAATTTTTAAAAGATGGATCTGTGACAAAAGTCACAGGATGCATTTTAAATAGGATTCTCTAAAAAACGGGACAATTTGAGCAAAAATATTGACTTTTTTAAAGTGAGACACATGAAAATATGTTTAAACCCATTAAAATTTTTAAATATTTAAAACAAAATTTTGAAATCTGACTGATAACGTTTTGAGGGCTGCAAAGACACCAACTCACTATTGTTAAAATTGCTGTCCCTCCTCAAAAAACTATCCATAGAACTCCCTTATGACCCAGCAATAGCACTGCTAGGGATTTACCCAAGAGATAGAGAAATGCTGATGCATAGGAGCACATGTACCCCAATGTTCATAGCAGCAATGTCAACAATAGCCAAATCATGGAAAAAGCCTAAATGCCCAACACCTGATGAGTGGATCAAGAAGATGTGGTATAT
>PISW01015353.1:0-17232 GCA_004023785.1 Mungos mungo | reverse complement strand
GGTTGACCAGTTGTCCTCGGGCAGTTTCGAAATGTATAGTTGGTCAACTGGCTAATTGCCCCCGAGGAGTTCCTGAGTGTTGAGTCACCGGGCGGCGGTCTGGGGTTTTTCCAGGACTAAGGGCCTGGGGGTGGTCTTATTGTTTTAGGAGATGGGGAGGTCTGGTAGCCTTGGTTAGGTCACGGTGGGGTCTTACAAAATAACCTGATACACAATTAGTCACAAATGTACAATTAGTCACAAATACAGTCCTCAAGGGTTGTGTCCATGCACATGAGTATTGTGTACAGCATGTCTTCTTTGTAGCAGCTAGGCCCTGCCACCGCTGTGCTTGGCTGAGTTCATAAATCTCTTGTAACCTGTAGCTTCCCTATCACTTCTCTGGCTCTCCCCTGCTGCTAAGCTTTGTTTCCTGGCCATAATTAAAACCTTGTGCCACTGCCATGGCTACCGCTGCTGCTCCTGGAATGATCATAGCCACATTGGTTTCATGGTTTGGCAAAGTATTGGCCTCCACCACCTTAGGGGCCAGAGCTTCTGCCTCCAAAACTTCCTCCTTTCATGGGTCCACAATTTGAAGACTGATTGTTGTAATTGCCAAAATTGTTATGCCCAGATTTTAATATCGCCCCCAAAAACCAGAGACCGCCAGGGAGGCCGAAGCACGCATGCAAAAGCAAAGGGCTTTATTACAAATTTAG
This sequence comes from Mungos mungo, assembly GCA_004023785.1. Classification (NCBI taxonomy): domain Eukaryota; kingdom Metazoa; phylum Chordata; class Mammalia; order Carnivora; family Herpestidae; genus Mungos; species Mungos mungo. Next base: position 16,531 of record PISW01015353.1, on the reverse strand, counting down.
GTCCGGCCAGCCTAAACTCGGGCTCACAGACTTCAACAACACAGCGGATCCATGCTGAGAGCCCTAAACAAAGGCAGGGTAGGGCTTTATGAGTTTGGGAAGGGGGAGTTACAGGAAATACAGTGATTCAATCATTATTATACAATATTATTGACAGCAGGTTTAACCATTCACATTGCCTAGAGTATTTGTTACTTTTGGTGGGACCCAATCACAACATTTAGAGTATTGACTAATCACAAGTGGGCCCAGGACCCTCACGTAGGGTGTGACTAGTCTTAGCCTCCATCTTTAGGCCCGCCCCCAGAAATGTTAATGGTGTTAGCTGGCCTTCAAGGTCAGAGGGGAAACCTGAATCAAACCTGCATCCTTACATTACCCCCTCTGTGTTGTAACTGACCCAATCCTGGGTCAGCTATGTTACCATTGTACCCCTAAAGCCTGGCATAGCCCTCCTTGGTGTAAGGGGAATTTTTACCCTATAAAGGGCAAAGGGAAGGAGAGTTTAGCCAATTTCTGCCAGTCTCCATGGTTAATTTGGTATGGGTCTCTTTTAGGGTTTTTAATATCTAACCATAGCCAAATTGGTGGGCCATCTAGTGGCCACCTGAGGACCCCCCATTAGAGTCTGGCAGTAGAGGCATAGACTCCCCTTACCTTTTGCCATGTTGAAATCCCATGCCTAGATCAGGGACAATTAATACCAACAGAACATCCTATCAGGAACTTTTGCTGTTGCCCCAGAAAGCTGGGGCAACATTTGCCAATCCGATGGCAAAGAGACAAGACAGTTTATTTTACTGGACCGATGATTCCTCAGGCTTTTGCAGTGCTAGACCAGCCAGCTTCTGGGATGTGGCTGGAGCAGGGCTGGAGATCCCTGGAGTCAAGAGTCTTTTTGAAGATCAGTTCTGTCATGTCCCGCCCCGGCCGTTCCGTGTGTCCTCGTAGGTTCTTTTCCTGAGGGAGGGAGAGAAAACGGGGCGGCGGGAGAGGAGACGCAAAGAGTAAAAACACTACTCATGGTTTCCGATCAGGCAAGAGAGAGAGAGTTTATTGAGAGAACTGTCTTTTATATATATTTTTAGGGTGGGACAAACAACGTAGCTGACGTAGGTCGGTCGGTTGCTCGGAAACAGGGTTAAGGGATTAAGACTGGAGTGAAAGAGGAACCGGACTAAATTGTTTTAGCACAGCGCCTGAGGGGCCGATACCACCCTGCCTGCAGGTGGTTGATCTTTGGTCTTTTGGCTTCAGACTGGGAGTGGAGCTTCCCTGCCTATTTTGCAACTCCCCTCAGGGAGTGACAAATCCGGCTAGCAAATGGCCAAGCAGCTGAGATCTTAGCTGCTCCCCACACAGTTCAAGCTGATTGACTGGATCTGGATCACTTCACCAGGTTGAGGGTTTTTTCTGAGTGGGTCCACTTAACTCCAGAGAGATACCTGAAACTTTAATAGGGGCTGAACATTTTGTTTAGTTGCCTGTCTGTGAATTTCACCTTTAAGTCTTTTGGAAAGGTGTGACCCCCATTTTAAATATTATCCTCACAGACTAACAAGCCTGAGATCCAACAACAAATATTTAAAAACACTTAGAACTAGAACTACATTTACAGCAGTGCATTGCTGAAATTGTTTTTCTCTCTAACAAAACCTCCATTACCAGAGATAGCCAAATCGAGACTTATGCATTGGTGGAACGAGTCCAGTCTTAACAACCCTGGCCTAATTATTTACATAAGCTCAGCAAGAATAAAGATTGTTCATGAGGACTTTTTTGAAGTCTGCTTTGCTGGGTCCCTTTTTATAAGGAATTTCCAGGTTGAGCTTTTAGTAGCCACACTGGGCCTGAAGCCAAGCCAAGCCAGCACTTTCCATCAGATAGGCCTGCAATACCTGTTAAATTGGGCAGACTCCTCTTTCTGAGGCTCCCAGCATGTGCTGAGGTTCCTACACCTGCCAGGAAGTGACCTTCTTTACTCACCTGGGGAGGCTGCTGGGAACTCTGTGAGCAAGGTATCCAGTCAACATTTCCACAAGGCTTTATGGCTCCATGTTCCATAAAGTCAACCTTAGTTCCTTAAAGCTGTCAGGTCATCTCTGAGCCTATGCAAGACTCACAAACAGGACATCCCAGTCAAAGCCTTGGTCAAACAACCAGTATTTCCAATTGGTGTTCTATTATATAATGAACAGATTCTTATTGAACTTATGCAAACAATTGTAATGGCCATGAAAAAAAGAATACTCACTGAGTTTTTGAATTTCAGACGGTTTAAGTAGAGAGAAAAGATAAATGCTCTAGACAAAAATACTTTATAACGGTTCTGAGTGTCACAGATTTCTCACCAGAAAGTTTTATAATGTCAATAAGCAAACATTAAAGGACCAACAATATTTCTAACAAGAGTTACAAAACTATAATTTTTATCAGTTTACTTAATCCTATGTTCCTAATTCCTGTTCAGCTTGAATGCAGCTTCTAGCTCTGGAAGTTTCTACCCATTTTAGTACCAACCTAATAGATGTCAAATACTGCATTTGTCCCAACACTCCTCTTTACAGCTTCCCTTGAAGAAGAAACACGTTCTGTGACAGAATTTCAGAAATGGACATTGCTAAAGATCTGACAAGAGTTACTTCAACAAAGAAATTTAGTGACACTTAACATTTTGATTACTAAAGGTGTTAAGTAATGATCTTATACCAAAACATTAAAACTTTAGGGACTGCAGCCTTCACCCATGCAATATAACCTATACAACAGTGCTTTTTAAGTAACTTGGCATCCTAAATGAAAGGGCCCAATTGGTCAAAAGACTTTTCTACCATTTGAATACTGGGAAATTAGTTAAAACCTTAGGAAATTACAAAGCACATCCTAAATAGAATTACAAATTGTTACAAATCTGAAAACTATATTTATTAAACCAAAGTGGCAAAAAAAGATCTCATTTGCCTTTGGGAATCCTTTAGCAAAACCTAACTCTTTTAACCTCAGAGAAGTTTGAACTAAGCAATCAAAGACCTGATAAAGATAAGACCTAAAGCTTTTGTCTTCTTAACAAAAGAGAAACCCTTCATTTACATATTCTTTTTAACCAGGGTTCGAAGGTTCCATCTTTTGGCCATCCAATGTTGAAGGTCGGCCATTTGTTCCTGCAAAGAAAGATCTAGGGGTTTGAAGTAGGCTGTCCCATGTCCTCGTTAGTCAGAGTCACAATCAAAATTACACTTCGCCTTCCTCCCGGTGAGGACTCACACTTTGCCTCCCTCCCTGGAGGACTTAGCCAAACAGTTCCACAGCAAACAGATGCACAGAGAGGTATACACAAGTCTCCAACAGAAACGAAACCCTGCTGCTGCCACCAGCAGGATTTCTAACAGACAGACAGGGGGACCCAATCTTTTCCTGTTCTCTGGTGTCCCTGCAAGGCCGCGGGACTGGAACCCTCTCTCAAACCCTACACAAACGCGAGTGAGTGCCCTACCTACACCTGTGTCTCCAACAGATGCCGCACTTGCCACTTGCATGAGTGAGTGCCCTATCTACACCTGTATCTCAAACAGATGCCGCACTTGCCACTCGTATCTCCACGAATGCAAACAGGTAACTGCGGGGGACCAGCCCACGCACCAGAGTCTAAGGGTCCCTGAGTAGGGGGTTGGTGTCAGCAAAATATCTACAAGAAAGAACACAGACAACATGAATGGTGGAAGAGACCACACTTTACTGTGAAACTTGGTGTCTTATATACCATAGGTGATTACATCTTTCTTTTAATGATTACATTGTTTGCAACTTCTTAAGAATCACATGTTTCAGAAAGGATCATTGTTTTCACGGAAGAGAGAACAGAGAGTTAAAGATAGAAATGAAGTACAATACACAAGATCAAAAAACATAATTTATCACTAAAAATACATCAATGGGAGTCTTATTTTGCATACATAGTGTAATATTAACTGAAGCTTATGACAAGGCTATTTTTCTTTAAAGGTTCAAACAATAGTCTGTGAGTAAAGTGCCTCTAACTAGGGGGGGGAGTTTCAATCAGAAAATCTGCCCATATGCTGAAACCACAATTACCAAGTGGCATAATAGGAGGAATAATAGGAGAACTAACCCCAGTCTCTGATCCACTTACGTCAAGCAGTCAAGCGCACACAATTTCAAGCAGGGGAAGCAGGGTCCCAAAGGCCACACAGCACTGCACCCCAGTCTCCCAGGACCTTTGTTCTTTTGTCCTGATCCTCAAATGGGGGGAGGGCCAACCGTTATCCAGGGTAGTGCCTTCCTAGACAAGGCTAGGGACTTTGCGATTACATACACTCCTCCCGGAGGCTTTGCCATCACAGTGGAATCACCTCTGCAGGCTTTTTGGCTGGATGGGCCCCAACAGGTAACGACGCTTGCCTGTGGAATTCAGACACTTTGCCTCCCTCCTGAGGAGGACTTACACAAACAAAGCACACAGAGAAACATACCACACCATAAACAGATACACAGAGAGACAGACACAAGTTGGCTCTATGGCTGAGCCAAGGGCACCCAGCTTTCCCTTGCACCGCCGGTGCACGACCTGTTCCAGAGAGCCACCAGAATCCTGGCGAGAGGAGACTTACTTACTCCAACCCGTTTCCCCCTGACAGCAGGCTGTTTTGACACCAGAGCCCCGGAACCTGCCCTCACCCGTGTATACTCTAGGGTCCGTCCGACAAGAGGAGACCTGCCCCAGTCTTTCCCTGTACCTAAAGGGGTCACACTGCTGCCACCAGTGGGGACCCTGTGGACCAAGGGAGTCAAATTCCAATTGCCTCCCTTGGCCCCCTGGGCTTCAACAAACGCTGGAGGCTGAATCCCTCTCCTGTGTGCTGGAGGCTGAATCCTTCTCCGGTCCTGTGGGTCCAAGACGTCTCCTGGCACCCACGGTCCCGAGCTTCCACGGCACGTCTGCCTCGCTCCTTTGAGACCCCACTGAGGTCGTTTCGGCCACCTCCTGCCTAGGCCCCGCGCACAAGGGCCCGCGCACACAAAGAACCAAACAGACAAACAAGACTTAGACACAGACGGACAAGAAAATGAGTGCACTCACCAGCTGGCGATTAGGCCCAACGTGTCGGGGTCCCAGGAGCTCTGAGGGGGGAATATCCCGGACGAGCCCCCATATGTTATGCCCAGACTTTAATATCGCCCCCCCAAAACCAGAGACCGCCAGGGAGGCCGAAGCACGCATGCAAAAGCAAAGGGCTTTATTATGAATTTAGGCCCGGCCAGCCTAAACTCGGGCTCACAGACTTCAACAACACAGCGGATCCATGCTGAGAGCCCTAAACAAAGGCAGGGTAGGGCTTTATGAGTTTGGGAAGGGGGAGTTACAGGAAATACAGTGATTCAATCATTATTATACAATATTATTGACAGCAGGTTTAACCATTCACATTGCCTAGAGTATTTGTTACTTTTGGTGGGACCCAATCACAACATTTAGAGTTTTGACTAATCACAAGTGGGCCCAGGACCCTCACATAGGGCGTGACTAGTCTTAGCCTCCATCTTTAGGCCCGCCCCCAGAAATGTTAATGGTGTTAGCTGGCCTTCAAGGTCAGAGGGGAGACCTGAATCAAACCTGCATCCTTACAAAATCATTACAGCTTCTACCACCTCCAAAGTTGTTTCAATCATTACCAAAGCAATTATAGCCATCCCTACTGCCACCATGTCCACCACCACGTTGACTGCCACCACCAGAGCCACCTCACGCACTGAAGTGTCCTCCACGACCACCATTGTCGTTTCCACCAAAACCACCTCCATGAGCACCTCTAAAGTTTTCAGAATCCCTGTGACCTCCTTGGCTGGATGAAGCACTAGCCGTCTCTTGCTAGATAGAGCTCTCCTTACTTCACAGGCGTGGCCATTCACAGAATGGTATTTCTCTGAATGACAGTCTTGTCTGCAGAGTCATGGTCATCAAATGTTAAAAAACAAAGCCTCTCTTTTTGCCACTGCCTTGGCCAGTCATGATTTCAGTCACTTCCATTTTCCTGTATTATTGAAAATAATCTCTTAGATGATGTTCTTCAGTGTCTACTTTCATGCCACTGACAAAAATCTTTTTCACTGTTAAGTGGGCACCAGGTCTTTGAGAATCTTTTCTTGAACCAGCCCTCTTTGGTTCTACAACTCTTCCATCCACCTTGTGTGGCCCTGTATCCACCTCTTCCACAGTGGCATAGGTGACTAACCCAAAGCCTCTGGAGCGCATGGTATTTGGACCTCTCATTACCGCAGAGTCCATAAGCGGTCCCCATTGCTCACAATGGCTCTTCAGACTCTCATCGGTTGTTTCAGAGCTCAGACCTCCTATGAAAAGTTTCAACAGCTGTTCAGACTCTTTGGGAGACTCTGACTTAGACGTGATGGTGGTTTGAGGGGAGACTTTGGTGATGCTTACTCGGCAGCATCTACGAGCAGAAAAAGTAAAATTTACTTCTTTGTAGATTATAGGAATTTTGCTTTTGTGCCTGTTTATTTTTTAGTTTAGAGAGTGAGTGCATGCGGGTAGGAGAGAGAGACAGCCCCTGACATGGGGCTGGATCCCATGGCCCTGGGATCAAGACTTGAACTGAAATCAAGGTCTGACACTCAGCTGACTAAGCCACTCAGCCACTGGATGTATTATATTATACATTATAATATATTCTACATATATATTATACATTATGTTACACCTACGTGAACCACTATGGAACAACTTAAATTTTGTGCCATAAAAATATTTTTGTGGTAAGGTACTATTTTTTTTTTTTTAGCACTAGGGATATATCAGCAAAAATCCATCTTACAATTTGAAAGACCTAATTTTATGTTGAATGAGCACAACATAAGTTGAAGCACTGCAAGGAGATAGCCAGACAGCAGTTAGATGCTCTTGTCTTTTTCATTGTTAATTTATTGTCCGTATATGGGTTTCAGATTTACAGAGGTATCACAGGCTCATTGAACTTAATACCTGCAATGTTTGCTACCATACCACAATTCAAAAAACTGTAATGTTTTATTAACAATGCTTCTGGAAATGAATGCATTTTAAAGCAGATAAATCTTTTTGATAGACCTTTTCCAAAAAAAGTTTTGGTATGTTTATTTGTTCTTCCCAAAACATCTAATTTATCATGTGATTTTTTTCTTTGATCTGTTATTATTTAGGAATGTGTTGTTAAATTTCCACGTTGTGATTTCTCCCAGTTTTATTTTAGTTTTTAATTTCATTGTGTTCGTGTCCAAGAATGTTAGGAATGTGATTAATCTCATTCTTTTCTAGTTTATTGAGGCTTGTTTTATGGCCTAACATATAATCTGTCTCAAAGGATATTTCACGTTTACGTGAGAAGTATGTGTATTCTGTTGTTTGAGAGCATCTTTATTACTTCTAATGTGAAGTCAGATGTTACCTTCTGTTTTGCTGGTTTTGTGATTTCTCTTTGTTTTTCACCACTTGACATGATGTGTCTGTGGTGAGTCTCTTTGAGTTTATCGTAATTGAAGTTCTTTGAGCTTTTTGGATGTATGATATTTCATGAAAATTTGAGGTTTGGGGGCTCTATTTATTACAGTAAAATTTCTGTTGCTTATTTCTCTTCTTTTCTTCTGGGATTCTCAATTTGTGTATATTCATGTACCTGATAGTATCCCACAGGTCTCAGACGTTGGGTGTTCATTTGTTTTTAGCTTTTTTCTGTTCTTCTGCTTGGATAATCTGTTTTGTCCTATCTTGAAATTTGCTGTTTTTTCTGCCAGCTCAAATCTGTTGAGCCTATCTAGTGACTACTTCATTTTAGTGTTTGTACTATTCCGCTCCCGAACTTCTATTTGATTGTAAGATTTGTGGTTTTGTTGTTGTGAAATAATTGATTGCTATTTATTTATATTTTCTATTTGGTGAGGCATTTTTAGAATTAGAAAGAATTTTAGACGTAATTTCCATATTTTCAATTTTGAGTTTATTTGTGCTAGTTGACTTAAAGCTTTGTCTACTGAATCAAACTTCTGGGCTCCCTCAAGTACATTTTCTCTTGCTTGCCTTTTTTCCCCCTGTCATACTTTTCCTTTTTCTTCAGTGTTTTTTTGTTGAAAACTAAATGTTTTCATGTAACAAGCGTGGACATTAAGTTCCCCTACTCCCTCCAGAGAGTGGTAGTGCTGCAATTTGTTTTGTTTAATGAACTTTGTAGGTTAATTTTGCAAAGTTCCTACATCCTGTTGTGTGTAGCTACTAAAGATACTACATGGTTAGTTTCATTGTTTGTGAATTACTGCCCAGAGATTTCTTTAAGTACCTTGAGGCAATAAGGCTTTCATCCTTTAGGAAGGGTTTCTTTCTGTGTTTTTGAGGCATGTGTTCTGTACTCTGGCAGTATTTAAGACTATACTTTCAGGGATCATTTCTATAGTTTGTACTCTGGCAGTATTTAATCAACTATTACTTTCTCCTTGTGCAGGGCTTCAAAGTTATCCAGAGTGGAGGGATTTGGGCCTTGTTAGTTTTTTTCCTCAGCATGGACACAGTTTTGCACAAGCAAATAGCATTCTAGATCAGCAGGTGTGGGGAAGCTGCCAGAAGAGCTGCCAGAAGAAAAGATATGTGCCTCGACCTGCAAGATCAGCCACCAGCACAGCAGAGCTGCATTATCCCTTCCAGCCCAGGGCCTGTAGGCTGGGCCTTCTTATTGGTTTCCCAGGTGCTGTGCTTTTAGTTTCTCCCTTATCCTCGCCCTTGTTTCTTAGCAACTGACTTATGTCAGCTGCCTGCCTTCTACCCTTTATAAGACGTGTGTGGTCTCTCAATAAACGAGGCTTGATCAGAGACTTGTCTGGCCTCCATTCTCTGTGCCCCCTGCCCCCCAATTCTCACTCCCTCCCTCAGGACCTGCATTGACCGACCTGCTGGACGGGTCACACAGGAATAGGTCAAGTCTTTTCAAGGTTCACTATCGACAACACTCTCCAGACCTTCCGTTTAGGTGTTTTTGGCTAGTCTTGGTTCCTTAAACTACTATTGCTGCTTCACACATGTGCAGTAATAATTTGTCTAGCAATAACTGATTAATACTTAATAATTAATTGCTTCTGACTCTTATTAGAGACATGCCCTGGGGATAGGACTTTCCCATTGAATAAGCTGCTGAAGCCACATTATAAATCCAGTGTATAAGTTTTTTCCTAAAAGCTGCTGGGCAGGTCAGAGAGTGAGAGTACTCTGGGGATGGGACCTTTTGAGGAGCTCTAAGTGTGATCTCCTCTCTCCTGTGACTGCGAGGCTGTGGTTTCCACAACTACTCTGGTTACAAGGCTCCTGTTTTTCACAGCTGCCATGAAACTAGAGAAGGGGATATGAGACTAGAGCAAGTTAAAACACCACCAAGTTTATTGTTTATGTTGAGATTCACTGGTTTCCTTGGGTAAATGCTATTCAGATTGTTACAAGCCTATAGCTGTGAAAAGTTAGATCGACTATTTTTGCTACTCTTCTCATTCCTTTTATGAAGGAGTGGGTTATTAGAGGCTGTTACCTATAATAAGAGATTATTCTGCATGTTTGACCATCACATTTTTATTTTAGTCACTCTGGTAAGTGTGTTGTTAACTAGTTGTGATTTTAATTTATATTTCCATGATGGCTTGACCCGGCCCGCAGGTCTATCAATGCAGGCCCTGAGGGAGGGAGTGAGAATTGGGGGGCAGGGGGCACAGAGAATGGAGGCAAGACAAAGTTTCTGAACAAGCCTCAGTTTATTGAGAAAAAACATTCATCTTGTAAAAAGCAGAAAGCACAGGTCAGTTGCTAAGAAACAGGGTCACGTGAAGGGGCTAGGGTAAAGAAAAAAAAACAGAAGCTGCAGTTTTTAGCACAGCGTCTGAGGAGCCAATAAGAAAGTCCAGCCAAGCTGTCTCTGGCCTTGAGCTGGGAGTGATAACACTGTCCAGCCCTGCAGGTGGCTGATCTTAGGTCAAGGCACACATCTCTTCCCCTGGCAGCTCTTTCTGGCAGCTCTCCACAATGGCTAATGATATTGAAACTGTTTTTATGTGTTTACTTGCCAAATCTATCCTTTTTGGTGAAATGTCCATGGTTTTTACTCATCTTTTTTAGATTGATGCATACTTAACAGTATACAGGTTTCAGGCATATAATATAATGGCTTAATATTTGCATACACTGCATAATGATCACTGCAATAAATCGAGTTACAATTCATCCCCATACAAAATCATGAAAAACCGTTTTTTCTTGTGATTAAGATTTACTCTCTTGGCAGCTTTCCAATGTGTAGATCAATATTATTGACAATGGTCACTGTGCTGTATACATTTCATTTCCATGACTTATTTACTTTATAATTGGAAGTTTATAACTTTTTTAAATTAAAAAAAATTTTTTTTGAGACAGAGACAGTGCAAACAGGGGAGGGTCAGAGAGAGAGGGAGACACAAATCTGAAGCAGGCACCAGGCTCTGAGCTAGCTGTCAGCACAGAGCCTGACGTGGGGCTCGAACCCACCACGAGCTGTGAGATCATGACCTGAGCCAAAGCCGGATGCTTCACTGACTGAGCCACCCAGGCGCTCCAGAAGTTTATAGCTTTTGACCCCCCTACAGGCGCCCTGGAAGTTAATAGGTTTTGACCCCCTTCACCAATTTCACCTACCCTCAACCCCTCTCCCCTCTGGTAACCACTGTTCTACTCCCTGTATGTATGAATTTTGTTTTGTTTTATTTTGTTAATTTTTTTGAAAGGTTCTAAACATAAGTGAAATCATACAATATTTGTTTTTCTTTGACTTACTTCATTCAGCATAATCTTTAAGTCCACTCACGTTATCACAAATGGTGAGAGTTGTATCTTTTTATGGCTGACTAGTATTCCATGCTGTGTGTGTGAGATGCTGTGTGTGTCGTGGTGTTTATCCTTTGTCCATGTTTCTTCAGGTAAGCCATGTGTCACTGCCAACTGCCCTTTTAGAGTTGCTTTTACTGCATCCTGTCTTTGGTGTGTAGTATTTCCATTTTCCTTTGTCTCAAGTTATTTCCGATTTCACATTTGATTTCTCCAATTACCCATTGGTTGTTCAGTGGCATGTTTAAGCTCTACATATTTGTGTGTTTTCCAGTTTTCTTCTCATAATTGATTTCTATTTTCTGTGGAAGATCTCATACCATTTTGGTTGAAAAAGATGCTTAATGTGATTTTAATCTTTCTAAATTGACTGAGACTTGTTTGTGTTGTGACATATGATTTATCCTGGAGAATGTCCCTGGCACACTGCAGAAGAATGTGTACTCTTTTGCTTTCGGCTGGAATGTTCTGTATTTATCCATTAAGTCTTTCTGGTCTAATTTATCATTTAGGGCTGATGTTTCCTGTTGATTCTCTGTCTGGATGATCTATCCGTTGGTTTAAGAGGAGTATGAAAGTTCCCTACTATTATTGTATTGCTGGATATTTTTCTCTTTAGATTCATTAATATGTAGGTGCTTCTTTTGGGTGCATAAGTATTTACAAATGTTCTATCCTCTTGTTGGAGTGACACTTTTATTATTATGTAATACCCTTTTTTGTCTTCTTTACACTCTTTTAGACTCTGTTTTATGTGGTATAACTATAGTCATAACTATAGTCACCCCAGCTTTCTTTTGGCTTCCAGTGCATGGAGCATCTTTTTCTATCCATTCACTTTCAGTCTGCGTGTCACTTCACACTTCAGGTGAGTCTTTTGAAGGTAGTACAGATTTGTTTTTTTTTTAAATGAAGTTAGCCATTCTGTGTCTTATGATAGAATTTAGTCCACTTGCATTTGAAGTAATCATTGATTGTTACATATTTACTGCTGTTTTGTTACTTGTTTTCTGGCTGTTTTGTAGTTCCTCTCTGTTCCTTTTTTCTTGTCTTGCTTTCTTCCCTTATAGTTTGACGACTTTATTTAGTGTTACGTTAGGTCCTTTCTCATTATCTTTTGTGTATCTACTGTGGGTGTTTGCTTCGTGGTTACCATTAGGCTCATAATAACAGCCTGTGCATACAACAGTTGATAGGAGCTTAAGTTTGAATGCATTTTGAAACTACATTTTGGGGGCACCTGGGTGGCTCAATGGGTTGAATGTCCAACTCTTGATCTTGGCTGAGGACTTGATTTCATGGTCGTGAGTTAGGCCACATTGGTCTCTCTGCTGGATATGACGTCTACTTAAAAAACAAATAAATCAATCTGCATTTTAATTCCACACACTTTCCCCCACCCCCAGTTTTATTTTTTTTTGATGTCTTATTTTACATATTTTTGTGTTTGCCTTATCTATTTTAGTGATCTTGTTACTACTTGTTTTTTAATGTTCACACTAGCTTTATAAGTAATCCATCCACTGTCATTACTAAATATATACCTTTCCTAGTGAGATTTTACTTTTATGTTTTTTGTTACGAATTATGCATTTTGTTTTCAGCTTGAGGAAATCTTTTAATATTACTTCTATTACTGGTTTCATGGTGAATAACTTTGTTTTCTCTGAGAAACTAAAAATATTTTTTTAACACTCATTCATTTAAAAAATTTTTTTAATATTTATTTATTATTGAGACAGAGAGAGGCAGAGCACGAGCAGGGAGGGCCAGAGAGAGAGAGAGGGGGACAAGAATCTGAAGCAGGCTCCAGGCTCTGAGCTGTCAGCACAGAACCTGACATGGGGCTCGAACCCATAAACCTTGAGATCATGACCTGAGCCAAAGTTCGACACTGAACCGAGCCACTCAGGCCTCCCAACACTCATTCATATTTGAGAGACAGAGACAGAGTGTGAGCAGAAGAGCAGAAGAGCAGAGAGACAGGGAGACACAGAATCTGAAGCAGGCTCCAGGCTCTGAGCTGTCAGCACAGAGCCTGACCTGGGGCCTGAACCCACTGACCTTGAGACCATGACCTGAACCAAAGTCGGATGTCCAACCAATTGAGCCACCCAGGTGTCCCTGTCTGGGAAACTCTGTCTCCTACAATTCTGAATGATAACCTTGCTGGCTAGGCTATTTTTGGTTGTAGGTTGCTTTCCCCACACCCCCAATTCTTTTAATATATTATCTCTTTTATCACTTATTATATACATTATATTATATCATCCCCTTTTCCTGGCTGAAAAACTCGCTGATAGTCTCATGGGAGTTTCCTTGTACATTACAAGTTGTTTTTTACTCGCTGCTTTTAAGATTCTCTCATTGTCTTCAGCTTTTGACATTTTGTTTTTAATGTGTATTGGTGCAGCCCCTTTGGGCTCATCCTTTTTTTGAATTCTCTTGGTTTCCTGGATCTAGGTGTCTTTCTTTACCCAAGCTAGTGATATATTCAGCCCTTATTTATTCAAACAACTTTTTGTTTGTTTGTTTGCCTCTTTCTCTCTCTTCCTCTTCTCGGACCCTTACGGTGCAAATGTTATGCCACTTGATGTTGTCTTGTAGGTAAGCTATCTTCATTTTTTTCATTCATTTTTTTTTTTCCTGCTGTGATTGGGTTAAGTTCATTTGCCCTGTTCTCTAGTTCACTAATCTTTCTGCTTCATCTAGTCTGTTGAACTCTGTTAGTGTGTTTTTTCAGTTCAGTTATTTCTTCAGCTCTGAGTCTTCAATTTGGTATTTTTTTTACCCTTGTTTTTGAAGTTCTCCCTCTGCTTACTCCATTTTTCTTCCCAGATCAATGAGCTTCTTTATGATCATTACTTAGAATACTTCATCTGGGTGAATTACTTTTTCCTATTAAGGTTTTTTCCTAAAGTTTTATCTTGTTTCATTTGGAACATATTCCTCTGTTTCCTCATTTTTCTTGACTCTGTTTTTGTGTGTCTGTGATAGGCCAAAAGCTACTTCTACCATTCTTGATAGAGTGGCCTGGTTTAGGAGATGAATCTTAGTACCACTCAAATTTGTTGCATAGTTTGAGTTAATTTTTATATAAGATATTAGGTTGAAATCCTTATTATTGTTATTTTTTTCCTTATGGATATTCGGTTGTATAGTACTCTATCAGAACTCTGTGTGTGTGTGTGTGTGTGTGTGTGTGTGTGTGTGTGTGTATAGAAAATTTTGGGTTTTTTTGTCAAAAACAATTGAACACTTATGTCATTGTCTTGTTATGCCCAAGTTTGTAATATTGCCCCAAAAAAAGACCAGAGACTACGAGGGAGACCAAGTCACGCATGCAGAAGCAAAGGGCTTTATTACAGGCTTAAGCTCGGGCTCACAGACTCCACCAACCCGCTGGCCACGTGGAGAGAGAGCCCCTAATAAAGGCAGGGTAGGGCTTTTATGAGTTTGGGAAGGGGGAGTTACAGGAAATGACGACACAGGCACAGTGCTCCAATCCCTACCCCCCATCAATACTGGCAGTTGTGGGAGCCAATCATAACATTTAGATTATTGACCAATCAGAGTGGGCCCAGTATCCTTATATAGGGTGTGACTAGGCCCGCCCCCTAGAAAGGTCAAAGGTGTCAGCTGGCCTCTCCTGATTGGGCGCCCCAAGAGTTGTCCCTCCCTCCCCTGGGCAATGATATGGAGAAGCCAGCAGCTTCCCCTTTAAGTACAGGGGAAGCCTGAATCAGTCCTGTGTCCTTACAGTGTTTCTAGTTTTTGAAGTGTTCCACTCATCTGTGTTTCAGTTTCCTTGCCAAAATCACTGTTTTGATTATTGTAGCCCTGTAATAGTCCTTAACATTAGATAGAGTAACACTTCTTCCTTTATTTTTTGTTAAGATAGGCCTGTTTTTAAATTCCAGTTACAGTTAACATACAGGGTGTGTTAGTTTCAGGTGTACAATATTGTGATTCAACAATTCTGTACATTACTCACTGCTCATCATGGTAAATGTACTATTTAAGCACTATCCGCAATTTCCTCCATTCCCTAATTCACCTTTCCTCTGGTAACAATCAGTTTGTTCTCTGTAGTTGAGTCTGATTCTTGTTTTGTCTGTTGTTTTTTCCTTTGTTCATTAGTTTCTTTAATTTCACATGAGTAAAATCATATAGTATTTGTCTTTCTCTGACTTACTTTGCTTAGCATTAAATTCTCTAGATCCATCCATGGTGTTGTAAATGGCAAGATTTCATTCTTTTTGATGGGTAGTATTCCACATTGCATATATGTGCGCACACACACACACCTCATGTTTTTTATTTATTTAAATACAAGTTAGTAAACATACAGTGTCATCTTGGTTTCATGAGTAGAACCCAGGGATTCATCTATTACGTATAACACCCAGTGCTCATCCCAATAAGTGCCATTTTTAATGCCCATTATCCTTTTAGCCCATCCTCCCACTGACCTCCCCTCCAGCCACCCTCATTGTGTTCTCTAGATTGAAGAGTCTTTTATGGTTTGCTTCCCTTTCTGTTTTCTTATTTATTTTTCCTTCCCTTCCCCTATGTTCATCTGTTGTCTTCCTTAAATCCTACACATAAGTGAAATTATATTTGTCTTTCTCTGACTGACATATTTTGTATAGCATAATACACTCTAGTTCTATCCACATTGTAGCACATGGCAAGATTTCATTCCTTTTGATTACTGAGTAGTGTTCCATTTTATACACACACACACACACGTATGTGTGTGTGTATATATATATACGTAGGTATATACATACACACACACTGCATCCTCTTTATCCATTCATCCGTCGATAGATATTTGGGGCTCTTTCCATACTTTGGCTATTGTTGATAGCTACTATAAACATTGGGTGAGCATGTGCCCCTTCAAATCAGCATTTTTGTATCCTTTGGATAAATTCCTAGTAGTGCAATTGCGGGGTTGTAAGGTAGTTCTACTTTTAAGTTTTTGAGGAACCTCCACACTATTCTCCAGAGTGGCTGCACCAGTTTGAATTCCCAACAGTGCTAAAAGGTTTCCCTTTCTCCATATCCTCGTCAACATCTGTTGTTTCCTGAGTTGTTAATTTAAGCCATTTTGACAGGTGTGAGGTGGTGTCTCATTGTGGTTTTGATCTGAATTTCCCTGATGATGAATGCTGTTCAGCATCTTTTCATGTGTGTTAGCCATCTGAATGTCTTCTTAGGAAACGTGTCTACTCATGTCTTCTGTTGCTTTCTTCACTGGATTGTTTCTTGAGTGTTGAGTTTGATAAGTTCTTTATATATTTTAGATACTAACTCTTTATCCAATATGTCATTGGCACATATCTTCTCCCATTCCATCAGTTACCTTTTAGTTTTGTTGGTTGTTTCCTCACGAAGCAGAAGCTTTTTCTAATGCTTATTTTTATTTTTTATTTTATTTTTAAAATTTATTTAATTTTACTTTGTAATTTTACTTTTAAAATATTAAAAATTTAAATTTTTAAAATTTTATTTACTTATTTAAAATAGTTTTTTATATTCACGATGGAGTACTACATGGCAATGAGAGGGAATGACATATGGCCATTTGTAGGAAAGTGGATGGACCTTGAGGGTGTCATG